>SJYC01135489.1:0-17794 GCA_006408675.1 Madoqua kirkii
TTTCCATTATTGTAACCAGGTAAATGTTTTTCACAATTGAGCCACATATAGAACTCTGATTATATTCTCTTTTTGTTCAATTTTTATATTACATGAAGCTATTTATTGTCTTTTTAATTTCTTAACACTTATTTTGATTAAAAAAATACACCTGTATCTAGTACATCTGAAAATATACTGATATATGGTGACTTCTTAAATATATGATATATGGTGACTTCTTAAAACAAAAGAAGCTTTTGGCCCTCACTTTACAATTTATAAAGCATTATGTGAATGTTATTCAATTTGTGGCTCAAAATGAGCACATTCATTGTGTAGAACAGATCTGTTTTACAGATAAAGAGACTAAAGGGTAGACAGATTAAAGTAAATTGTCCAAGGTCTGTAATTTTCAAGTGACAGAAACATTTCTGACACTGGACCTCCTGAGGCTAAACCTTTTTCATATCCACTGTAACATATCTGATTTTCAACATAGGATTTTCCCCTCTTCTGGCAAATTTCCTCATTAGCTACAAGTGTCAGCCCTGGACTCCAAGGCTTTTCACATCTGCACTTAATACATTAGAGAATTCATATTATGCACCAAATAATTCTCTGTGTGTGATTCTATTGCCAACATAAGAGGGTCAGTGAATATCCTTCCTTTGATACTTGAGCACACCTTCCACCCCGGAAATTGCCATGGACAATTTGATTGGAATAATATGGACTATAATGATTCTCGCTATGTAAAATTACTTCCCTGGGAATAGAAAGATTTTTCATAAAAAACAAGAGCTCAGTGACTTTATACTGTTCTATCAAGTACTCAGAGAGCTGATTACAATTGGACTTGAATGAATAATAGTAATTAGAGCAGTTCCCAATAAGTATGGGGTCATTTTCTTCTTCAGAATTTGAATATATGAGCTTAGCAGGAAGGGCAACTTTTTACTTCTGTTAACTGAAAAAAATCCATTTTGCCAGAATTGGTTGTTCAACTTGTCACCACAGGAGCTTCTCCACTCCTGACTGTTCAGATTTTTTCACCTTTCAGCATCTAATGCTTGTTCTTAATTCACTTTACAGATTTTGCCAAACACAAGCAATATAGACTATGACAGCTAATAGATTAAATGCTATTACACTGTGGTAGTCAACCTTAGTAACTCCAAACCATCAATTTTTAAATTTCAAGGTAGTACACTTTCTCTGAATTAAAAAAAGTACCCTTTCCAAACTTTTGGAATTAAAGATATTTGAAAATGTATTAAGTAGCCACCCCCTAACCTCAAACTCTTTAATCTCTAAAGTATAACAGATATATAAAATTATCTACCTGTGTGTTTGTGTGTACATATAGATATGCTGCTGCTGCTGCTAAGTCGCTTCAGTCCTGTCCAACTCTGTGCGACCCCATAGACAGCAGCCTGCCAGGCTCCCCCCGTCTCTGGAATTCTCCAGGCAAGAACACTGGAGTGGGTTGCCATTTCCTTCTACAATGCATGAAAGTGAAAAGTGAAAGTGAAGTCGCTCAGTCGTGTCTGACTCTTCGCAACCCCATGGACTGCAACCCACCAGGCTCCTCCGCCCATGGGATTTTCCAGGCAAGAGTACTGGAGTGGGGTCCCATTGCCTTCTCCAACATATATGTGTGTGTGTGTGTGTGTGTGTACAATAGTAGAAACATTATAAATTAATGAGAAGGAGAGAAAGTCTTTTATATACCAAGCCCCATCTTAGAGGCTCAGTTTTCACAGCCTTGGGAATTGTTCATCATTGCATCTATCATAGAGAAAAGATAGGTTTGGAAAAGTCAAACAATTTGATCAAATGAATGTAATTAATAAACAGTTTAGCCAGAGCTCAGCTTCTAGTCCATCTGCAAAAATCCTTCCTATTTCTATTATACCTTCCCAATACTTTTAATTCTTCTCACATATATTTTCACATATAAACTTTATATAAATTAACTTAGAACAGCTAACATTACATATCTATTTGTGTTCTCAGAGGGTAAAACATTTATGTAACTGTTAGGAAAACACAATGACATTCCCTTACAATATTAAATCTATGAAATTGGGTATGAATATGAACTATGAAACATACATCAGTATTATATTAATTTTCTGAGATTGTGAAACCTGTGGTATATGGCATAAAAGAAACTAAAAGCAAAATGATTATGATTCTGTGACAAGATTTCCAATAACTATTCCAGATTATTTCATTTCAATCATAGAGCCTCTGCCTGTAATGTCCCGATGCTCTTGTGCACATGTTGAGGGGATGTTTACACTATAGAGTGAAAACTTAACTATACGTTTTTGAGGTCTTTTTGGCTAAAAACTGCTTAAAGAAAATGTATAGATTTCTTGACTGCATCTTTAGCCTTATCCATCTTTCTGAATTGCTGTTCTTTTTATTATTTTTTTAAATTAATTTTTTACTTTACAGTACTGTCTTGGTCTTCCCATACACTGACATGAATCCATCACAGGTGCTGTTCTTTTTAAATCCAACTAGGAGAAAAATGTGGGAGAAAGAACTTCAGGCCTCAGGGAAACTGAGAACTCAATAACTCAGCCCATGAGGGTGATGATAAGCTCATTTTTCATACACAGGAGATTTCTTCATATAAATCCCAGTAATTGCATCTTGGGGCTTTCTGATTATGCTAACACTAGTAATTAGTGCTATTACAGCAGCCCATGAGGAAGTTTGGAACTTGTAAAAGCCTATTGATGATCCTAAGACTCTATTGCTAAACACCCTTCTACTTAAATGAATTGGTCTGATTCCAAACATGGTTGGGATAACAATAATGAAAATAATAACAGCTACAGTGTATTGAGTGCCTACTATGTACTTTACGTGCATCGTCATTCATCCTAAACACAAACCTGTATGGCTTAATTCCCAGGAGGCCAACATCCATCTCTTCGTATTTCACTTTTGATTAATAGCCTTTCTGTCTTTCTTCCTTTAACCTTTACCTTAACAATTAGCCCACAAGTTGATAGGAGGACCATTAGACTTAGCTAAATAGAGTAGTATTCTAATTGCAACTAAAATTATTGCTCATTAATCAAAAAAACTTGCTGCAGAGCACACTGACATTCTGTAATTAAACCATTTGAGAGTAAAATGTTAGATAAAATTTTCAAACCAGTGGGAAATTGCACTCCGTGTCCTGGTATGGCTGTGGCTAAAATTCAGAGTTCCTGTCCAGACAATATGTTATAAATTTTTCTCTCCTTATTCCTTCCCACAAAATATAACTATAAATCAGGTAAATAAAACAATAAGACAACAAAAGGCAATTCTGAGAGGTAAAAAAGAGTAATGCAAATTTATTGAATATTCCAGAATAGAGACACAACTCAGAAACATGGCAATTTGCAACCCCCAATCTTAAAGAAAAAGAGGATTCAGAGCCACTGTTTTCTGATCTCAAAACTAGCATTAAAAGACCATCCAGGTACCGTCAATCCTCCATGGGATTGAATGAAATACCAAGCTGAATCAAATTTCCAAATTTGGTGAAAGGCATAAAATCACAAATTAAAAAAAAAAAACAGGCAACCACATATAGGATGGTGATGGTGGGGTAGGGTTTAGTCACTAAGTCATGTCCAACTCTTGTGACCCCATGGACTGTAACTTGCCATATACGATAAACCCTACAAATCTATGCCAAGTCACTTTATAAATAAGCTTCTAACAACTAAAGACAAAGATAAAACTATCTTGAAACATGTCTTTTGTGTGTTCCCTATTCTGTTCCATTAATATATGTTTTTTTCTTCTGAAAATACTGCAGTCTTGATTACTATAGCTTTCAAATAAGTCTTGAAATTGTAGAATGGCCCTTTTATTCTTCTTAAAAACTTGTTTTTTAAGCTACTCTAGGGATTTTGTCTTTTTCTTGGAATTACACACATAATATATGATTTTGACAAAGATGCAAAAGCAATTCAATTCAAGGATGTTTTTTCATCAAATGCTACTGGAGCATTTGGGTATCTTTTCAGTAAAGGGAAACTTTGACTTAATAACCATAAAATAATTGACTGAAAAGTAAACTATGAATACTAAATATTTTAGAAAAAAGTTATCGATCTTTTGGACCTGTGACAAAGCCAAAATTTCTTAGAATTAGCCCCAAAAGTGCAATCTATATATGAAAGGTTGATAATTTATAACTCACTAAACTGAACACATTTGTCCTGAGAAGGCTCATGTGAGGATTATGAAATGACAAGGTACCAACTAGAAAGAGATATTTGAAACTGCCTTTTCAACAAAAAACTAGTATCTGGAATGTATAAAGCATTGTATAATCAACAATCTGATTAAAATGGATAAGAAAATATTTGAGCAGATATTTCATCAAAGAAGTTACATACGTGACAAATGAATACACAAAAATTTGTTCATCATAATTAACCACTTAGTCGTTGGGAAAATGAAAATGGAAACAAGGAAAGATCACTACAATCCTATAAGAAGAGCTAAAATGTAAAATGACACCAACAAATGCTACTGAGAATATTCATTATTCATACATCACTAGTGGAAATGTAAAGTTGTAGAGTCTTGTTGGAAAACAGTTTGGCAGGTTTTGCTTTTGTGTTGTTTCAACTAAATATGCAATTACCAGGCTTCCCAAGTGGCGCTAGTGGTAAAGAACCTACCTGCCAATGCAGGAAACATAAAGGACACAGGTTACATCCTTGGGCTTAGAAGATTCCCTGGAAAAAGGCATGACAACTGACTCCAGTATGCTTTCCTGGAGAATCCCATGGACAGAGGAGCCTGGCAAACTGCAGTCCATAGGGTCACACAGAGTCAGACATGACTGAAGTGACTTAGCATGCAGGCACATGCAATTACCACGTAATCCAGAAATCAAACTCTTAGACATTTTCCAAGGAACTAAAAACATATGCCCACACAACTGGAAAGAGAACTGCCATATAACACAGCAATCCCACTGCTGGGCATACACACCAAAGAAAGCAGAATTGAAAGAGACATGTGTACCCCAGTGTTCATCACAGCACTGTTTATAATAGCTAGGACATGGAAACAACCTACATGTCCATCAGCATATGAATGGATAAGAAAGATATGGTACATATACACAATGGAGTATTACTCAGCCATTAAAAAGGAATACATTTGAATCAGTTCTAATGAGGTGGATGAAACTGGAGCCTATTATACAGAGTGAAGTAAGCCAGAAAGAAAAACACCAATATAGTATAATAATGCATATATATGAAATTTAGAAAGATGGTACTGATAACCCTGTATATGAGACAGCAAAAGAGACACAGATACATAGAACAGTCTTTTGGACTCTGTGGGAGAGGGCGAGGGTGGGATGATTTGGGAGAATGGCATTGAAACATGTATATTATCATATGTGATACAAATTGCCAGTCCAGGTTCGAAGCAGGATACAGGATGCTTGGGGCTGGTGCACAGGGATGATCCAGCGGGATGGAATGGGGAGGGAGGTGGGAGGGAAGTTCAGGATGGGGAACACATGTACACCCATTAGGGATTCATGTCAATGTATGGCAAAACCAATACAATATTGTAAAGTAATTAGCCTCCAATTAAAATAAATAAATTTATATTTTTAAAAATTTAAAAAGGAATGTTCATAGTATTTAACAACTCAGATGTTCCTCAATAGGTGAATGATTAAAACACTTGGGGGAATACTCTTCAGCAAAAATAGAAAAAAAGGAGGGGGGCAGAATAATCCTAGATTGCTTGAATAGATTGTAGATAGGCATAGAGATATGAATGACTGATAATGAGGTCTCAGGAAGGAATGAGGAACATGGTAGAAAAAACATCCATAATTTTAGAGAATGGCTAAGCTGTCATGGAGCAGATGTCAGTATGAATATGTTCACTAGAGGGGTCGCTGGTGCTTCTCAGAGGGAAAGAAGAAACATGTTATTAAAAACTGGAGAAAAGGGATCCAAGTATCCAGTGAGAGAAAGCTTACCATAACTGGTTCCTACAGTCATGTGGAAAGCAGAACTCATAAATGAAGAATTTGTATATTTAGCTGAGATTTCCAAGCCAAGTTTTTAAGATATAACTTGGTTTCATCTTTCTGTTTATAACAAAAAGCAAACGGAAAGTGATAGATTGAGGAGAAAACAGCTAAGCAGATGAACCTAGAGTGAAGTGAGTCAAAAAGAGAAAGATGAATATCGTATTCTAACACATACATATGGAATCTAGAAGAATGGTACTGAACTTATTACACGGCAGGAATGGAGAGACAGACATAGAGAACAGACTTATGGGCATGGGGAGAGGGGAGGAGAGGGTGAGATGTATGGATAGAGTAACATGGAAACTTACATTACCATCTTCAAAATAGATAGCCAACAGAATTTGCTGCCTGGCTCAGGAAACTCAGGCAGGGGCTCTGTACCTACCTAAAGGGGTTGGGTGGGGAGAGAGATGGGAGGGCGGTTCAAGAGGGAGGAGTTATATGTATACCTATGGCTGATTCATGTTGAGGTTTGACAGAAAACAGCAAAATTCTGTAAAGCAATTACACTTTAATAAAAAATGAAAAGAAATGAAGAACAAGAACTGGCAGATTTGGAAAATTCTCAGCCTGCTCAGTTGCAAAAGATGATAAAATTAAGAAATATACTGCTTTAGGAAAAAAAAGAACCCAGGGGTATGGCTGGATAATCTTTTGCTAATACCCCAAAAAGACAAAATGTTAAGAGTATTTATTCATATAAAGAGTTTTTTTATAATGATTAGCATATATCTCATAGATCTCCTCAGATCCCTTAGTTGAAGCCCCAAATAGAGAAGGGGTTCACTAGAGAAAACCTATATAGAAACCTCTTATCTAATAGTTAGGAGACCCTTAAGTTTCTTGAGAATTTTTATATCTGTAGAAACACGGTCAACTGGACTAAAGGGTGTGGAAAGAAGATGAAATAAAAGAAGGCTAACAGACTTTCAAAATTTGACAAACAAGAAACATGCCAATAAAACTATCCAACTGTAACTTCATGCTACCATTCATAGAAAGGAAGGATGACTCAAAAGATGGAATATGAAAGAAGATTATTCCAAGACATTGAAAGCCAAGAGATATTTTCTTTTCTTTCTTTTTCCTTTTTTTTTTTTTTTTTGGTCTTAATTATTCAAGTTGGTCAACTACAGTCACAGTATTTTTAGAGTTCAGGGTGAGAAGGAATATGAATACCAAAGAAATAAATATGATAGCAGAAGAAATGTTGGACAAATATTTTTATTGCTGGCTTAGAAAATGGAAGGGGACCATCTAAAGCATTCAGGGGAAAAAAAATGTAGCCCTGCTGGAAACTTAATTTTAGCCCTGTAAGTCTCTTATAGGGACTGCTTACCTCTAGATCTAAGGTAAGAATGTTTATTATTTAAGCCTGTAAATATGTGACAATTTATTACAATGACAATAGGAAACTATTAGAAGCATAGAGAATGAATAATATGCACAAACATATCCAGTTAAAAGCAGAACTAATTCTAAATCTAAGGTTTTCCACTTCAATCAAATACTCTATTTTGTTGGTACAGATTCTTTTATTCATATTGTTCTTACTATTGTAATATTTTAAAGGAGATACTGAATTGGATTGAAACGCTCTTTAGTAGCATGATAATATCAATTATTGCAATTATCTTAAGGTTTTTGAGGAACCTTCTTTGCAGTCTACCAAATTTGGTGTTTGAAGTGGTCATGAATGAGAAAAAAAAAAAAAAACAACTTGTATTCCCTTACTACAAAGTTTTCTATCTTCTACCGACTATAAGAACTGTTCTACATTTACATGTTTCATTTGTTTGCACTTACAAGTTAAGATTTTAAACAGATATTAAGTCATAGATATCCCACTCCAGCACTCTTGCCTGAATCCCAGGGACAGAGGAGCCTCATGGGATGCCATCTATGGGGTCGCACAGAGTCGGACATGATTGATGCGACTTAACAGCAGCAGCAAGTCATAGATACAAGGATAAAAGTTGAAAAAATATGGAATCATTGAGCTAAGTCCAGTTCTATGTCTCCTTTCTACGTTGCTTTGAGTTGTCTGCTGTCACTTATTTTCAGATGCCTGTCTCCAATAGACCTCTTCTAGCCACATTCATTCTAGCTTCAATTTTTAACTTCTATAGACCAGGACATTACATAACCATATTCACTGCCTAAGATTAAAGTTCAAGGTGAGAGCTTAACCCCCATAGGTCATGCATTGAGAAGCTTTTACATGAATTTTCACACATGTTAAATAAATTCATTTATCATTTTGTAATTATTTAATGTGTCTGTTCTGTTGGAGCAGGAAAATTGTCTGTCTTATTTGGTATTTTAGACCCTGTGCCCGACACAGGAAGAATAAATAAACATTTCTCATTAGCTGGAATCCCAGAGGAATGATATTGCTAAAGCAGCAATTATTAGATGTGTTCTTTATATTAACTCTACCTAGCATGAGCTTCTGTGTATATCAATATACCTGAACTTATTATACTCCCTAGGTACTGTGTGACTTTCACAAGCTATGTTCTTATTCAAATTAGGTTGTTATTGCTCATATTTTTAGATTGTTTCCTTCAAGCTTGTTTTTGGAATTCAAGTACATCCTTAAGACTTTCTTCAACTATGGCCTATGTTTGTTATTTTGGTGTGATGTGATATTAGGATAGGGTAAATAAGATAGGCAATGCATTAAAAATGAGTGTAAAATACAGTGAGGAAAACTATTTTTTTAATAACTTGGTATTAAACCAATCTCAGAGAGTCCTACAACATGAAATAACTCTAAATAGACTACTTAGATAAAGGCAACTCTTGTGTCATTATTGTTAACTACATAGTCTTGATTCAGTTCCAGTTCAGTCGCTCAGTCGTGTCCAGTTCTTTGCCACCCCATGAACCTCAGCACACCAGGCCTCCCTGTCCATCACCAACACCCGGAGTTCACCCAAACTTATTTTCATTGAGTCAGTGATTCCATCCAACCATCTCATCCTCTGTTGTCCCCTTCTCCTCCTATCCTCAATCTTTCCCAGCACTGGGTTCTTTTCAAATGAATCAGCTCTTTGCATCAGGTAGCCAAATATTGGGGTTTCAGCTTCAACATCAGTTCCTCCAATGAACACCCAGGACTGATCTCCTTTAGGATGGACTGGTTGGCTCTCCTTGCAGTCCAAGGGACTCTCAAGAGTCTTCTCCAACACCACAATTCTAAAGTTTCAATTCTTCTGCACTCAACTTTCTTTATAGTCCAACTCTCACATCCATACATAACCACTGGAAAAACCATAGCTTTGACTAGATGGACCTTTGTTGACAAAATAATGTCTCTGCTTTTTATTATGCTGTCCAGGTTGGTCATAACTTTCCTTCCAAGGAGTAAGCATCTTTTAATTTCATGGCTGCAGTCACCATCTACAGTGATTTTGGAGCCCCCCCCCAAAAAAAAGTCTGTCACTGTTTCCACTGTTTCCCCATCTATTTGCTCTGAAGTGATGGGACCAGATGCCATGATCTTAGTTTTCTGAATGTTGAGCTTTAAGCCAACTTTTTCACTCTCCTCTTTCACCCTCAGCAAGAGGCTCTTCAGTTCCTCTTCACTTTGTGGATTAAGGATGGTGTCATCTGCATATCTGAGGTTATTGATATTTCTCCCAGTAATCTTGATTCCAGCTTGTGCTTCCTCCAGCCCAGATTAAGAGGTTTCCACACATGATCTGAATTTGTGTGATCTCCATAGATTTAGAAGCCCTAATGGCCAATGTTGAATATTTTAGATTTCCTTCTTTCTAAATTCAGGAAAATTCTTCAGAAACACACTAAACATACAGCCACATAGGATTTGAAATTTTCTTTAACAAGATGATATAGTTTGGGGAAGGCTGAATTACTTATATATTAAACATATACTACCAATTCAGTGATAACAAGATAATGAATAATATGTGTTGAAGTCATGCAACTTGGTTTTTCTGTAAACACTGTAAAAATCTCATTTTTATATGAAACTTCCTTGAGGTGCTCTAGGAAGGCTTTGAATAGAACATCAGATGAAGCAGTCTCTAGGTACAATCTGTTTCTTCTCAGGATCAAGTGTTTGCTTTTTTATGATTCACACTGAACAGATATAGGCATGATTGCAAATAAAGTTGACTCTACAACACAGAGAGAAAATGAACATTGTGTGAAAAGGATGAGAAGCACATGCTTGTAGTGTTGGCCTCTCTTAACATTTTGAACTTTCAACATTAGGTAAAGTCACTGTCTCTAAAATCCGACAGTTAATTGGGAGATTGGGGTTGTTATATATACACTGCTATGTGTGGAATAGACAATAATGAGAGGCCGCAGAATAGTGCAGGGAACTCTACTTGATGCTGGTGACCTCGATGTGAGGGCGACCAGAAGGGATAGGATAGGATATGTGTAGACATATGGTTGATTGACTTTGCTGTATAGTAGAAACCAGGATGATGTTTTGAAGACAAATTTTTAAAAAATGTAACTCAACTCAAATATTTTTATGATGCGTGCTCTGTGCCAGGCACTCTGCTAATCCAACAGATTTCTTAGGAGAAACTTAACATGCACATCCTATAACAGAGATTTGCTCTCCATCATCCTAGACCCCTTCTACCATTTTGTCTAGAGTTCTTTCTTTCATAACCAACATATATAAAAGAATATTCACCACCTGGTTTCAGTAAGATGTTCTAAAACAGTCATGTCTAGGCTATGGTAATAGCAGAACAGATTCTACCTGGAAAAGATGGTGAGGATTTACTGAAAAGAAGCTCGATAATTTTTCAAAGTAAAGGAAACATTCTACAATTAAAAATGTTCTAGGATGTATCATAGGTATATGGATTTGTCAAGACTCTTTAAACTGTAACTTCAAAATTCAAGCATTTCTCTGTAGGTAAATTACACCTCATAAATACAGGGGCTCTGTGACAAGCTGAAGGGTGGGGTGGGGAGGGCGTTGAGAGTGAGGTCCAGGAAGGAGGGGACATGGATGTACCTATGGCTGATTCTTGCTGATGTATGACAGAAAACCACAAAATTGTGTAAAACAATTATCCTTCAATAATTTTTTAATCGAAAAAGCTATACCTCATGAGTGTATTTTTTAAAGGAAGAAACATGAATTCAAACCAAAAAGTATAGTTGAGACAGAAAGAAAGTTATTTGACAGAGAATTAGAGAAAAATCTTCATAATAAAAGTAAATTTTTAATTGCTCACTAAAGGGAACGATTTAGACAGATATTGATAATAGAGGACACAGTAAGAAGAAAATATGACTTGTATAAAGCACAGAGGATTCCCAGGGAAAAAGGAGTTTGTTTTTGATAGGTAATAAGAGAAGGCAATGGCACCCCACTCCAGCGTTCTTGCCTGAAGAATTCCGGGGACAGAGGAGGCCATCTATGGGGTCGCACAGAGTCGGACACAACTGAAGTGATTTAGCAGTAACAGCAGTGTTGCTATTTGAGCACAGAAGTGACTTGGAAATATTTCACTGAATACTCTAAAAGCTAGGTTAATCAGTATGGAAAACTGTGCCATATTTACACTTAGCCTTCACCAGAGAATCTATTGTCATGCATTAGAACATCTAGCATATCAAGTTAATACTTAATGAAAGAAATTGAAAGAAAGAAGCAAATAAGTCACAAATTCATATTAATGCAAGTGAGTGTGTATAAAGTGACTAGAGCAGTAGCAAATATGCACGTAGTGGGTGAATAGTCTGTGCTAGATCCTGTTCAAAGAACTCTTCATTTATTTAATGGTTTAAGCAAATCAATCATCCTAGGCTTCTATCATAATCTCCATCTGAAAGAGGAGGAAATTCAAGTACAGAGAGATTAAGCAACCTGTTCAAAGTCACACATCTAGGAAGTAGTCAACCAGATTTCCATTCAAGGTAGCTTGAGCATAAGTGTTCATGATCTAAACCAAGACATTATGACATCATTCCAAGAAGAGGCACAAACCAATCCCTTAAAGATGAGTGACCCATGGAAGGGGAAATTAGGATAAATTTTGAATGAGGGCTCTGCTGAAATCCTTGCATATAAATAAGGATACTTGGGTTCCTTCCAGAAGTGTTCTATTCTGAACCTTTGGGTGTTGGCACACACTGCAAAGAGGGCATTTATTCAGTCTGAAAAGTGGTCTGTTGGGGAAAATCAGGAAACAATTCACTAAGATATGCCCTTTTTTGAGTGCTTGAAAGAGGGTTAGAACTCATACACTGGAGTTTTTTCTAGTGTTGTGACCCTATGCTCACCTCTTCCAGCCCTAAAAGAGAAATGAAATAGATAGAGTGTTGGGTGAAGAGCACAGCTGGGTGTCATTACAAAGAACTTAAATTTGTGCAATCATCTCTTGGTGTCCCTAGGGAATTGGTTCCAAGAACATGCCCTCAACCCCCATGGATGGTCAAATCTTTTATTAAAAAGGATATAATAGAGTTAGCCCTAAGTATCCATGGGATTCTGCATTCATGTATTTAGGCAAACTGGATTCAAATTCTTCCAGAGTCCGTAGATATGAAGGGCTAGCTGCACTGTGTTAACACTATGCTTTGTGCAGTTTTAGAAAGGTAGATGGAAACCTTTAAGTGTGGTCTCTGCTGATGAACTTTTCAAAGTTCCTCTTCAGTTTACTCAAGGTCTCTGCTTTGAAATAGTGGGTAAGATACTGACTGCTTTTGAGTGAATCTTTGAGGGATCTGACAGTGATGCATTTTTGTTTAAATCATCCAATCACATTTTTATATTTTTTTAATCACATATTTATATTTTTATGCTTAGTGAAGGAAAGTCAGGTAACATTCTCAGAAGTATTACATCATCATAGAAATAGATGAATGTCATTCTGTACCAACATCCCTCTGAAAATCTATGCCACATAGAATGCAGGAAACTTAATATTAACAGTTGAAATCTTTCCCTGAAGTAGAAGTCATACTTACCATAAAGAGGGAAAATTTCTAATTAATTTAGAGGGACAATTGAAGATATTATTAGTAGAAAGCTAAAGAATGTACCTTGCCTCTATGAATGTCATATTAATGACCACAGAAATGGAATTCTGTAATTATCAATTCTATAATATGGTATTATGAAAGTAAACTATAAACTGAAGTAACTTGGGAGATATGTTTGACTGACACCTAAGAAGAGGCTTTCCTGAACAACCTCCAGAAGCCGTGCTGGAGAGAATCCTGAGCTACTGAACTTTAAACTTCACAGGTTTCAAGCATCCAGATCACTTCCAGACCTGCTCATGTTATGCCTAGCCATAAACATGTTAGTCTCTTTTCACAAGTTAATGACTCTAAATTATTTTCAGACTCCTCTTCACATTAAGTCATATTTCCCAAATATCAAGGATAGTTGAACTTGGGTTCAAAATTAATCTCTAGAGGTGCCTAGAGAGAAGTCAGCAAAGGCAACCGATTGTATTGCTTATTACCTCTGTATCTGAAGCAAATCAAGAGACTATTGAATTTGCTTCCTCATCACCAAATGTTTCATATCTTCCTTGAAAGAGAAAGTGTTAGTTGCTTAGTTGTTTCTGAACCTGGCAACTCCATGGACTGTAGCCTGTCAGCCTCTTCTATCCGTGGAATTCTCCAGGCAAGAATACTGGAGTGGGTTGACATTTCCTTCTCCAGGGGATCTTCCCAACCCAGGAATTGAACCTGGGTCTCCTGCACTCTAGACAGATTCTTTACCATCTGACCCACCAAGGATCTTCCTTATAAGACTTTTATTATAATGTATTTTGAGCACTGAATATGTACCAGATAAAATTCCAGGTACTGGGTATATGGTGGTAAATAAGATAAAAATTTCTGCCCTTTTGAAATGTACATTTTCCTCATGGAAAGGAAAGAAAATAAATAATTAATAAAAATCAGATAATATAGTGAAAAGCAAATCAGGGAAGAGAATGGCCCAGGGGTGATCCAAAAGGGTCTTCTGAATAATTAATATATGAGAAGAATTCTCAATATAATGAGTATCAAATGTTATTACAAATGCAAAATATTTGAAAACTATAAACATTTTATATGTGCAGACAGTAAGACTATATCCTTCTATTTGGTTGGGAAATGATGAGAGCAAAGGTTTACTTGAATTTCAACATTAATCTTAATCAACTAGGATAGGTTGGTGCAACACTAGAAATGATCCCAATTTATAGCCCCAGAAATTACTAGGGCCAGACTAAAAGTTCCGCCTAGGGATTGTTGGAAAGTGCCTTTCTCTAGATTCAAGGAATTTCAGAGACTGCAAATTAAAACGCATTTTCTCTGACAGCGACAGTGGGTGCCCCAGACCCTGAGCAGTGTGTGGCTGATGTGACACCCTCAGGAGTGACAGAAGCTGAAAAAAGCAATGTGTTTGGTAACACAAATGCCATAAACAGGCTCAAGCCTATTCTAAAGCAAATAACTTATTTTAAAAATGCTTCGGCAGCACTAAGCAGTAATTTTGTGATCCCACAGGCCAACTCTGACACTCTGAGACCCTGTGCTCAGAAGGGCCAAATATACACAATAATTAAAAATATCTGCCTTGCATGTGGAGTCCACTCTGCTTTTTAAAATCATGTTATTGCCTACACTTCATTTCAAAAGACTATAAAATTTTGAGCCTTTTTTCCACTCACTTTCCAAATATATTTTAGAAAACATTGCTTACTGTGAAAAAAAATGTTATGTCTTTTAAGCATCCCTTTTGCCACTATAAAAGATAGTGCCTCTTCCTTCTTGCCTTTTATAGATACAATAAAGCGTCTTGTGTGAAAGGAATAGATAATGGCATCATCTTAATGGGAATAATGGGGGGTTTTCCGGGTGATGCAGTTGGTAAAGAACCTGCCTGTTAAAATAGTGTTGGAGGTTCAGTCGCTCAGCCTTTGAGACCCTGTGGTCTCCTCTACTTCAGGCAAGAATACTGGAGTGGGTGCCATTTCCTTCTCCAAGGGATTTTCCCAACCCAGGCATTGAACCTGGGTCTCCTGCATTGTAGGCAGATCCTTTATCAACTGAGCTTCAAGGGAAGCCTGGCAAAGTAGGAGACACTAGAGATAGGGGTTCGATCCTTGAATCAGGAAAATGGCCTGGAGAAGGAAATGGCAACCCAGTCCAGTATTCTTGCTTAGAAAATCCCATGGACAGAGAAGCCTGGTGGGTTACTGTCCTTGGGGTCTCAAAGAGTCAGACATGACTGAGCACACACACTCACACACACAATGGGACCAATAATATTTTCAGTTACTGATGATTATGCAGCTTTGATAAGGATATTTGGCTTCCTCTCAGTGTGGGTACTGGGCTCCAAAGGCTCGTGCTCTGAATCTGGCAAAGGCTGGATCACCTTTTGTGACAGTCTCAACAATCACAAAATATCCCACCTACTATGGTCACAGTCCTGTCCAGACTCAAGGAGAGTGAGATGACCCCACATCTTCATGAAAGAATATCTGCATGTACCTTAAATAAAGATATTACAAAGTCAGAGAACATATTTTTGTTTGCTTCAATGAAATGAATATTAATTACAATGGGGATTTAAGGAGATGTGATTTGGGGTATTATGAAAATAAATCACAAACAAATATGCATAATGTACTTCTCTAACAAATCTTCTCCTACATATATACATACCTGTGTATGAGATTTATTTATAGGAATTGGCTCAAAGCATTTGGGGAACCTAGAAGTCCCACAATTTGCTATCTGAAAGTTGAACAACCAGGAAAACTGGTGATATAATTCAGCCTGAGTCCAAGGTCTGAGAATTAGGGGCTGAAGTTGTACATCCTGTTCTAAGAGAAAAAGTCAGAGAACCAGAAGCACCAATGTCCAAGTGCAGGAAAATATGACTGTCTCAGCTCAAGCAGAGAGAGAGAATGTGCCTTCTTATTCTTTCTGTCCTGTTCAGGCCCTCAGCAGATTGGATGATGCCCTCCTGCATGGGATATTCAGTCCACTTTTCCAAATGCTAACCTCATCGAGAGTTACCTTCATAGACACACCAGCAATAATGTTTTACTAGTTAACTGGGCATCTGTTTGTCCTTCAGACAGACACATTAAATGAGCTGGCATGATACATTATGGTTTTTAACTATGAGTATGTTTTGCTATATTTGGGAAGAAGGAATGAAGAAGATGATATTACATGCAGCTTTTGTTTAGAGAATAACTCAATAGTAAGTATAATGATTCTCTCAGGGACTAATATTGTTTCTCCTTTACAAGTAAAAATGGTTAGAGAATTCAGAAACTTATTTTAGTCTCAAGTCACAGAAATTCTGCTACTGCTGTGCTCCATTTTGTATCCCTTCTTCAAACTTTCCTACTTTATTAACTTCTAGTAACATTTTAAGTTTCTGTTAAAGGTGGAATAAATATATTAATACATATTTGTTGAGATCCTTTAATGGATCGGAACCTGGTGGTCTGGAGTCAACTGATAAGAAAGTAAAGGAGAGAGAAAGAGGCTGATATTCCTTGGTTTACGCAGAAAGCCAGTAAAGCCCCTGACGGGGCTTGCTCTGTTCACAGAGGCCTCAGGTACCCTCTTGATAGGGTGAAGGCACAGAGCGCCTTCTCAAGAGGGTCTTAGAAGCCTGGGCAGGAAAGTGAACTCAGAGAGCCTCTGCACTCCAGGGGATCAGCCTGAAAAGTAGAGAGGGAGAGAGAGAAAGAAAGAGAAAGAAAGCAAGACACAGGGCCAAAGCTCTGATTGAGCAAAGGTGTTTTATTCAACATTGTGTAGGTATTTATACTGTCTTACAAGATAGCTATTTTCAACAGAGATAAAATCAAAACTTACAAGTTATCAAGGAACCATGAGGTCATCCATATGAAAGAGAGATGGTTGTAAATAATCACTTTTACCATATGGTTCATAAAAAGGAAGAGGGTACTTATCACCATATAGAAAAACTAAGAAGGAAATGCCTGGATTCCTCACCCCCCCCCCCAGAGGCTTGCCTCTCCTCTTAATTCCTGAATATTCAGGAATTAATAGGAATAGAGAATTCCTGACAGATCCAAAACAGCACACAGGAAGCCTCCTGTTAAATGTTTCCTGACATATATTGACTGAAGATTTTAATGTTCTCAACATTAATCTACTCGGGCATATTTCAGGAACAACTCTATGATAGTCTATATAGATCCAATTCAGAGGTTAAAACAGATACTTCTCTTAAGTATTCACATTTTAAAACATGTAAATATTTCACTGATGTAGCTAAAGTGTATTTTATGGAACTCTTCATGAGTATGAAGTTGTAAAAACTCAATTACAAAGAAACTAGTATTTTTAGCCCTTAATAAGTTATACTAAAAGAACATTAAAAATGTAGTACCATTTCTGTCTATAAATAGGCTTCAAATGGTTGTTAAACTACATTTACTATCAAAACAATATAATTTAAGTTGAGGACTTTAAGAAGCACTTGACTTTTTGTGGATAGTCAATGGAAAAGTGACATGGCTAACTGTGAAGTATGATTTTCCAAAGAACTATTAAAAGAGAATAAGGCATTTGACTTTGTTAAGCCAATTTTGTTAACATCAGTCTGAAAGCTTAATGCTCAGTTCATCAACTGTTCCAAAAATGAAAATGGATATTTCAAATCCACATCAAAACTAAAGAGTAGATTAAAAATATAGGATCAATAATTACATTGCATTA
>SJYC01135498.1:0-21287 GCA_006408675.1 Madoqua kirkii
CTTCATAGTATATTTATTTATCACTGTTATTAAAAATAGCTTAAATTCAAATAATTAGAATGTAGAAAGAAAAGGATGCAACTTGAAGTTTATACGTTGATTTACTAGATGATAACACATTCTTTACTTTCCCATTTGTTCTTATATAAGATATAACCTTGTAATTTATAAGATTCAGGTTGATTAATTTTCTAATAATAATTTTTTTTTTTACTATTAAGTTTAGTTTGCTGCATACACAGTAGATTGCACTATACTTGAAGGTCTCTAAGTCTGGAACACCCAAATCTTTTGTATTGTGGGGAAAGCAAGCCTGTCTGAACTTTGCCACCGTGGGAGACATTATCTTTATTTTATTGGGAAGCAAACAAACCTTTCTGTGCTCCACACTATCCCTCAACGTTATCTATATGCTTATCTCTTGGCGAGAATAGAGGTAGCAGTGTTAGTCACTCAGTCGTGTCTGACTCTTTGTGACTCCATGGACTATAGCTTACCAGGCTCCTCTGTTCATGGTATTCTCCAGACAAGATAACTGGAGTGGGTTGCCATTCCCTTCCTTAGGGGATCATCCCAACCTGGGGCTCAAATCTGGATCTCCTGCATTGCAGGCAGATTCTTTACCATCTGAGCTACAGGGATGTTCTGGAACAAAAGCAACCAGTGTCCAAGAGACATGGAGAAAAGTCAGAGACCCAGGGAGGTTTGTCTCCCAGCGTGTTCTTTCTTTTTCTTTGTTCAATCTTTCAAAAAGCACCCCACATTCTACTCCTTCATTCTTTCTTGATTCCACCATATAAGTCTATTTTTCTCTTTTTAACTCTGTTGCATTTTGTGTTTCTCATTTAACATGCTTATTGATTTGTTTGTAATTTTCCTTTGTATCTGTAATTCTTTATCACACTATATGGCTTGAACTTCTCTTGATAGTAGGGGCTATATTTTATTTATCCTTATATCTCTTACATGAGACGATGGATACTTTTCATATTTTTTCTTTCTTTTGGAAACTGTTTTGCTAACAGGGTATGGCAGAGAATTCTTTCTTATGAATCAGAAAAGCAATAAGCTTGTAGTGAGACATGGTCAACAGACCAGGATACCAAAAACACCTACAATGCCTGTTATTTATTTATTTATTTTCATTCCAAACCATTTATTGTGTATCCATTATGTGTCAGGCACTGTTCTAGTCTAGAGAATGCTGATGTAGTTAGTTAAAAAATGATGTCCATGAGAGGAGTGAATATTCTTACTGTATTCATAAGAGAGAGGAAAAATTTGTAAGTCAAACCAACTTCAATAAAATGAAAATTTAAAAGAATTTTCTTACAAGAAAAGCCTGCCAACATCAAGTTAAACCTAACAAAGAGGAAGTTAATATAGTCAGTACAGTTATTTTTTTTTATACAGCTGTGTCTCTTTTACTGTCTTGCATACAGGGTTATCATTACTATCTTTCTAAATTCCATATATATGTGTTAGTATACTGTATTGGTATTTTTCTTTCTGCCTTACTTCACTCTGTATAATTGGCTCCAGTTTCATCCACCTCACTAAAACTGATTCAAATGTATTCTTTTTAATGGCTGAGTAATACTCCACTGTGTCTATGTACCACAGCTTTCTTATCCATTTGTCTGCTGATGGACATCTAGGTTGCTTCCATGTCCTGGCTATTATAAACAGTGCTGTGATGAACATTGGAAAATATGTGTCTCTTTCAATTCTGGTTTCCTTGGTGTGTGTGCCCAGCAGTGGGATTGCTGGGTCATAAGGCACAGTTCAATTTCCAGTTTTGTAAGGAATCGCCACACTGTTCTCCATAGTGGCTGTACTAGTTTGCATTCCCACCATCAGTGTAAGAGGGTTCCCTTTTCTCCACACCCTCTCCAGCATTTATTGCTTGTAGACTTTTGAATCACAGCCTACAATGCCTTTTAAACTTTAGTACAGTTTACTTTAGTCAAATGACATCCCTAAAATATTCAAAATAAGAGTTATCTTATATAGTGCAACTGTGATGAAAATCTAGATTGTTCTGTAATTATAATATGTATTATAGTTAATGATATGACAAGCTTTTCTCCTTCCACCATTGCTGCTACTACTATGTAATACTGCTTCAATCACTTCTTACTATTGTCACCATTACTGTGCAAGTATTCCATTGTTTGCTAGAATGCATGCTAAGCACTTCCTAACATTTATTATTTTTTCAGATTTTTAGGACCTAAGGATTTTATCATTCTGATTTTCAGATAAAGAAATCTAGGCTTCTAGAGTAATCTCCCCAAATTCACATAGCCAGTAGTACAGTTGAAAGTCAAAATCCTTTTATTTAATGCTAAAGGCTGAATTGCTAATAATTTTGCTATTGTATCAGCCTGTGAAGAGCTTATAGAGACTCACCCGTAAGTATACTGTCAACCACAAAAGGAGCACTCTCTCATGTTGATTATAAGATGTTTTGTAAAATGTATTCAGTTTAGTTCAATAAATTGAAGTAACGTATTCTATTCTCAGTGACCTAGGAGGGAGTGCTCATGATATGTGACTATAAGTTATCAATTTTTTTTGCCATTTACAGTTATGTATGTAGAGTATTCACTTATAAACTATCAAAACAATGAGAAAACTAAAACAAAAATCATTGATTCCTAGAAGTCCTAACTCTGAGATAATAAAGAGCATGTACTTTGAGTAGGTTTTTTCCAAATGTCAATCAATGTAGTGATAATTTTAAGATCTTGACACTTGAATTCAGACTTTGGATTCAAAACAACTTGAAAATGATTTCTGAATTATCACCTCTTGCTCATGGGAAAGGAGGATGGAGAACATCACTGGAGACTGTTTTTTGGTGAGTGCTGTCTGGCACCTTAACTAGTGCTCTATTTATATCATCATTGTTATGGCATCCTAAACCAGACCTTCTAGTTACATTACCATTCACTGAACCATCATAAATGGAGATAACATGTTTTAATGAAAGAAACTGTGGCCCCTCTTACGGCAAGACATTCTTTTATTCTATTTAGATCTGGGTGATTTTAAAAGTATGAGACAGGTTTTCATCGGATTTGGCTTCGGTTGCTTTTTTTCCTTAATTCAGACTCTTTCACACTGCCAAGTTTTGAAGTTCGCATGTTCAGGTTATTGAGAGTGTTGTTTTTCTGAGTGCAAATAGAGTTCAGGTTTCTTAAAATAGGGAAAATTATTGCTCCCTTCCCCCTCTCTCTTAAAAAAAATGCTATGGTTCAACATTATTTCATTTAGGTCAAAACTAAAAATAAAATTCTTCCAAGTTGTGACTAAACAAGGAAAACTTCTCCTCAAAGTACTTTTAAAAAGTTGCAATTGAGTGTAAAGTAGGTAGATGAAGAATGGTTTTTACTTTGAAAATGTAATGCTGACCAAGTATCTTCTTTTGGAAGATAACTCCAAGCCCAAACTGCTAAAGCTTTCTAGATCTATGAGCCTCAGTAAAAACTTGATTTTGGTGATTTACAAACCTCAGTCAGCACATCAAGTTTTTAGTTTTCCAGTCTTCAGAATAGGATATTGCTTGCTTTGCATGGATCTTAAGAAAGTAAATTACCAGCACTCTTAGAATGAGAGCGTATTTTGGGAATACTTTCTCATAAATTTTGTCAGCTTATTTTGAGGGGGCATGTCATGTGGCTTGTGAGATCTTAATTCACAGACCAGGGACTGAACCCCTGCCCCTGCAGTGGACGTGAAGACTCCTAACCACCGGATAGCCAGAGAAATCCCAATATTGTCAGATTTTAATAAAACTATACTCACAAAACTATTGTAAGGAGGATCAAGCATTTTAATTCCCTCATAATTTCCCTTTCTGCTGTTCCTTCTTTCCTGAGAATCTAGCATCTGTCGGGTCCCCATTCCTGCATCGGACCTTCTTATGATTCATCCTCAACTAATTATATGAATTTCAGTATATCTCCTTCCCTCTAGCTTTTCTATCCATGATTCCCTGTCCCCTATCTTCTTTCTCTAACACCAGTTCCCAAGATCCACTCAAATATACTTGTTGTATATTTCACTCAGTACTTGTCATTATATATTTATTATGTGCTCTGAGTCAGACACTGTTATAGGCATTAAGGACTTGGAGATATACAAGATAGTGGGTCCTTGCTTTAAAGAAGTTTCTATACTAGAGATGATAAACAACCTAAATAAATAACTAAGTATAAAAATGAGAGAGGGCCACTGATTGCAGTGATTACCAAAAACGAGGCTGCTGTGGAGCTGATGGAGGGTGATGAGGATTGGTCCCTATGGTGGATATTAGTATTAGCATATTAGAAAGAAAAGTTGAAGAGAGGCCTCTCTGAGAAATTTTTCTGTTTTGGTGAAGGTCAAGTAAAAGTCATTGGGTGAAGAGTCAGGGAGAACAATCTGTTCTCCACCTGTTCCAGGACAGTGTGTCCAGAGAACAATCTGCAAGTGGTAGAATGATGTGAAATGGGATGGAAAGGTAGGGAGGAACCGACTTTTAAAAAACGTACTGGAAACATCATAAAATGTTTGGATTTTGTTCCAAGGGTAAGAAAGTGCTATTGTGAAATTTTCAGTTTGCTCACTTCTGGAGTAATGCTTTGCCCTGACACAGGATGAAGTCTAGAGCATGTGTTTGTTGACAGTGTAATGCCTCAATCAAGTTAGTGGCTCTACAAGGAAAGAAATTTCAGGCAATATGCAAAGCTATGTCTCACACTAACATGGAAGGAAGACTCTGAGATATGTTCCTCTACACCCCATTAAGTAGGCAGATACTTACTTTGCCTAAATCTGAGGTGGTCACTTGACATTGTTTTCTTCCCAGAAGCTATACTTGGGGAATAATTTAGGAAATCTGGAAGATGCATTGACTCCATCAGTGATGTCTGCAGTATCCGTGTCACTTTAAAAGTTTGTATAAGCTTCCAAAGTGCTTATTCATTTGGAAGATGTGGTTATCAAATGTCATTCTCAGTATAATGCATTATAGATTGATATCAATCATGTCACAGAAGTAGTTAAGAATAAGAAAGTTCTTGTCCTTATGAAACATTCAACTTAAGATCATCCAGATATAAATATAACTAAGAGCAAAGTCTTACTGGAAGTAAATGTTAAGGCCAATGACAGTACTTGTTTAATGTTCTATTCTATTTTTACAATCCTTTTCAAAGTTCAACAAACCCATTCACATATCCCATAGTATGAAAGTGAAAGAAAGTGAAAGTCGCTCGGTAGTGTCTGACTCTTTGTTACCCCATGGATTATACTGTTTATGGAATTCTCCAGGTCAGGATACTGGAGTGCGTAGCATTCCCTTTTCCAGGAGATCTTCCCAACCCAGCGATAAAAAACTCAGGTCTCCCACATTATAGGCAGATTCTTTACTAGCTGAGCCACCAGGGAAGCCCATCTATAGTATAAGACTGATCTATTTTAGTTTATCTTTCTACAACCTGTCCTTAAGTCAGGATAAGTGTTAGTCACTCAGTTGTGTTTATTTGCGACCCCATGGACTGTAGCCCTCCAGGCTCCTCAAGGCAAGAATACTGGAGTGGTTTGCCATTCCCCAGGGGATCTTCCTGACCCAGAGTTTGAACTCGAGTCTCCTGCTTTGCAGGCAGATTCTTAACCATCTGAGCCAATTTTGCCTATTCATTTTTCGATAAAATAGACAAATAGCATCCACAGGAAAAAAAAGAAGAAATAGCATTGGATCCAGGTCTGACTCCATAGGCACACCATTTGTGTTGTCACACAGGTCCCATGATCAGTAGAGCTCTATTCTCTTACCATCTTGAAATTCTTAATTATTTTCTTAAACTTGTGTCCTTTATGTGAACTGTGCTTGGGCTATGGAGAACACAGCTTTTTTCTCTTTTTTTTCCGATTTTCCACTGCCTTTAAAACATCATACAGCCCATCTTGGTTGACCAACTATACACATACCTGTAGTCATTGATCCTTGGGAGACATAACTTCCTCTATTTTTTAAAATCATCATCAGACCAGGCAACCAGGTTAAATGTCAGTTGAGCATCTATAACTCCAAAAGTATTGAGGTATGAGATGAACTTCCAAGATGCTAAACTACAAGGAAAATATTTTTCATCATGTAAATTGTGTTAAACCTGCTTTAAAATTGTAAACCTTTTCTAAAATTGTGTTGCTAAATACTTAACGTCTTCAAAACCAAAGCTGCCAACTAAGGGTCAGTGGGTCAAATTCAGCCTACAATTATGTTTGACCAGCAAACATAATTTGTTTGACCATAATAGAGATTTACAAAATGTGAATGTGAGTGCTTTTAACTGGGGCCCAGATTCCAGGAAGCCAATGGCTTAAACCATTTAATTGTATTTTGCAAGCCAGTTACACAAAGTGGTTTACCCCTTCTGGTTTTTGAGAGCACTAACCGTGGTTCTCAAACTTTAGCATACCCCAATTGAGACCACCTAATAGGGCTTGTTCAAGCAGATTGCTAACCCCATCCCCAAAGTTTCTGAAACAGTAGGTCTTGGTTAGGACCTGCTGTGTTTTTGTTTAGTTGCTAAGTCATGTCCGACTCTTTTGGGAGCCCCATGGTCTACAGCCCCCCAGGCTCCTCTGTCCATGGGACTTCCCAGGCAAGAATACTGGAGTGGATTGCCATTCCTGCTCCAGGGCATCTTCCTGACCCAGGGAACCGACCCACATCTCTTGAATCTGCAGGTGGATTCTTTACAGCTGAGCCATCATGGGAGCCAGGTGTTAATTTCTCACAAATTTCCAGGGTATCCTGAGGCCTCTAACCCAGAAAACAGAGACTGAGAACCACTACTTTAAAATAGCAATTCCATTCCTGCTACCTGCTTTTAACTATAATGAACTTCAGCTGACTCAGTCATGAATGAGATTATGTAAATAAAACATGTATACTTTAATTATTCAAGCTAATTGCATAAAAAGTATAGCATGAGAGCATACATTAGCTGAAGCAATTAAAGAGTTTGCCAATTTTTTTCTCTCCTAAAGGGAGAATGATCTTGCTCTTGCCTAGTCATATCACAATCTCATTTCCACATTCTCCAATTTTTTTTTTTTTACCAACCTGAGCTGCTACTTTCTCCCAAATAGTCAAACAGTTTTAAAATCATTCAGTTTAAAATGCTGTAAAGTTTGGTCACTCTCTGTAAATGTCAAAAGCAATGAGCTAGTGCAACAAGATGGTTGGGACTGCTGATGATCCATTCACATTGGACAGATGCTCATCCAATTGTCAAGGAGTTATAAATGCCCTGATCCCACAATGCCAAGATCTTCCCAGATATTTAAGAAACTAGCAATATCCTATGCTTAGATGCAGTTCTAAGCTGAGAGCTGTGTAACTCTAAATGTTCTAATGGAATGTAGAGTTCGCCCTGAAGTCATTTTCTTCTTGGTCTCCTCTTTGAGACTTGAGTGTCATGTCATTCAAACAAGGTTGCTCTGTGATCATGATCAGCCATCAGCTTCAAACCCACACCTTTTAGAGGATACATGATATGGCAGTGTGGTGACTGAACTGGTTTTTCTGAAGCTAATACCTTCCAAAACCCACTTTAAGTCTGCTTTCCATTTGTTTAATAACTTTGTTTGGGTAATGGAATGAGAGATTACTGAAAAAAATTAGCATCTCAGTTTTACTTTTTGTTTCCATTTCTTTTTTGTGTGTCTGTGTGGTGAGTCAAGGGGAATTATTAATATGCTTTTATTTGACACACCAGTGGAGTTTTCTTGAAGACTTGCTTTTAATGGGTTCATTAATTTTACTTATTATTTTAGCCATCATCAGCCATAACTACAGTTCCTTTAGTTTCTATATATTGGATCATCCATTTTCCATAATAAAGGGAGATTTTGAGAATATGAATAAGTTACATCCAGAATCCTGTAATTATGTACATGCCTCTCTAATCCCCTAGATGGCAAATACCTTGAGCTGGGGACTATGTCTCTTTATCTTTGTTCCCTACAGCAATAAACATATAGTTGCTGTGTATTATGGTAGAGATTCAATACAGGTAGGTTAAATATTAATAGAAATGACTCTTTCAACCCCCTACCCTATGCCCCCACCACACACATGCACAGCTTTTTGCTTTCATGTCTCATTTATTAAGAAAGGATGATAGTTTCTACCTCACCATTTTCTCAAAAAAGACTGAATAAAATAATATATGTGCGCACTTAGATCCATGCCATGTAATAAAAGACCACTTGATTTATTTTGGCTTTTAGCCTTCCTAATTATTATTGGTATTAATGGTTTCAAGCTCTCCTAAGGTAAATGCTTTAATGAAAGGGTCATTTTACTGATTAAATTGAACTGAATTACCTTCTAGCTTTCTTTCTCCTGTTCTATGTTTTGTTAGTTCTTTCATATTTCTAAAATTCAGATTGACTATAAATTCTGACATTAACAAAAAACTAACCTGCAGTATAGTCCCAGGGATATAAAATTAATATAGACCAAAGGGATAGTTGAACAATAAATACAGAATACACCCTCTTCTTGAAAGAAAATTTCCTCTCTGAAGTGAAGGAGTCTTGTTTGTCCCTAATGGTAGCTGGACTGAGCCTGCACTGTAGCCTGAAAGAGGACAGCTTGCTGTCTAAAGTCATATTTTAGTCAGTATTTGTGTTCATCTCTACTGTATATCATATTAATACATGATATTACACTAAACTTCCTTTTTCTCTGAAGGTTTAGTCACAAGATAATACTAGAACACGAATCAGAACTACTCTCCCTTTTTAATGAACAAATCATTCAGTATTTTTCTAGCTACCAGTCACCTCAGTTGTAGAGTGATCTCTATCATAGACATAATGTTGGCCACAGGGACTGACACATTTCTTTGTAAGGCTGCCCAAAAGGCTACCTCTGTTGTGCACTGCACATCTTGGAGGTGCAATTCACAGACATCTGCAACAGAGCTATTTCTTCCACCCCTTTTCATCCAGGAAGAACTGAGTGAGCAAACAGATACAGGAGCCTTTGGTAGTCACGCTTTCCTCTGCTTGACATGCTGAAGCATAGACTATTACATCAATTATTTGTGCACACTACCAAAAGCAACCAAGGGAACAAGGAGGGCATTAACTATATTTACTCAATTGATTTCTATTCTTTCCACTTAATCTTTAAATAGACTGCTGCTGCTGCTAAGTCGCTTCAGTCATGTCCAACTCTGTGCGACCCCATAGACATCAGCCCACCAGGCTCCCCTGTCTCTGGGATTCTCCAGGCAAGAACACTGGAGTGGGGTGCTGTTTCCTTCTCCAATGTGTGAAAGTGAAGTCGCTCAGTTATGTCCGACTCTTCGCAACCCCATGGACTGCAGCCCACCAGGCTCCTCAGTCCATGAGATTTTTAAAGCAAGAGTACTAGCTTTCTGAAATTCCTTAGAACTGAGAATTTTCATGTAGCCATAAAGACTGTTTAAAACAAGATTATAAAACTAAAAATATTATCAAAAGTTCTCAAGCTCTCATTCATTTAAACACAGTACTTTTTTTTTTTTTTTACCCATGGACTGCAGCCCACCAGCTCCTCAGTCCATGAGATTTTTAAAGCAAGAGTACTAGCTTTCTGAAATTCCTTAGAACTGAGAATTTTCATGTAGCCATAAAGACTGTTTAAAACAAGATTATAAAACTAAAAATATTATCAAAAGTTCTCAAGCTCTCATTCATTTAAACACAGTACTTTTTTTTTTTTTTTTTGCAGAAGGAGTGCAATTAGTTACCTTTTCATGAAAAATATGTTGAGCAGATCCAAGAAAGTCATTTCTACGTGTTAGCTACTTCACATATAGGAGAATGTGGGGCTGCTGTGTAAACCCAAACCAGCACAGCTGTTAGCAATAAGGGGCTGTCTATGGAATTCAGGACTGAGGCCAGATTTGCCTCTATAGCACATGTTTTTTTAAAGCACACGATTCCATATTTCACTTCTTGATTTCGTGGAGTTCAGACATTACTACAGAAAGAAAAAGCATCACAAACTCTCGCTATTCATTGGAATGTTGCCAATGGAAATTAATGGGCTATTCTGTAATTATGGAATCCTCTCAATTAATTATTGTGTGTTCTGGGATTTCATACCAGAGACTCATATGGCTGTAGAATCCTAAAATTGGTAAAAGAGGTAGACATCATTTCATTTGTATCTGACCCAGTGTAAGCCAGCTCCCAGCTTCTCATGGCCCCTGTCATGACCAAGACATCTGTTATCAGTGTCCGCCTTCTAATTCTGCGCCTGACTCCTCATGCCTGGGAGTGAGACTGTTATTTGCTGTTCACACTGTTCTTAATGACATGGAAGCCGCACTGAGGCTGGGACCCCAGTCTGACCCCACTGCACCACGCTGGCTGTACTACTTTCATTCATTTCTAGGCTCAGAAAAACCCGTGGAGTGTGAGATCTGACTTCCCTAGTGGCAGCTAAAAGAGACTGGGATTGAGAACCTAACAGTGTAAGAGACATTAGCAGCCTTCGGTGTAAACTTTCACTAGTTTGGAAAAAATTGGAACGAGCCAGCTGATATGTTCTTTTTCTTAAAAAAAAAACCAATATATATATATATATGTTTATTTATTTATTTTTGGCTGTGCTGGGTCTTTGTTGCTGTTCACAGGCTTCCTCAAGTGTGTGGACTTCTCATTGCGGTGGCTTCTCTCATGGAGCATAGGCTCTAGGGCTCAGGGGTTTAGTAGCTGTGTCTCATGAGCTTCAGAGCGCACGCTCAGTAGTTGTGGTGCATGGGCTTAGTTACCCCATGGATGCGGAATCTTCCCAGGCCAGGAATGGAACCAGTGTCCCATGCATTGCAAGACAGATTCTTAACCACTGGAGCACAGGGAAGCCCTGACCCCTTTTTTTAACCACACTGTGTTCTGAAAACTATAGATATGACCTTCCTGGAGATACACTTCACATTTTGTTCTTGTTGTTCTTGTTCTCTTAGTCCTGTCTGACCCTTTGCCATCCCATGGACCACAGCAAAGACTTCATTGTCCTTCACTACTTCCTGGAGCTTGCTCAAACTCATGTCCATTGAGTCGGTGATGCTATTCAAAAATCTCATCCTCTGTTGTCCCCTTCTTCTCCTGCCTTCCATCTTTCCCAACATCAAAGTATTTTCCAATGAGTCAGCTCTTTGCATCAGGTGGCCAAAGTATTGGAGTTTCAGCTTCAGCATCAGTTCTTCTGATGAATAATATTCAGGGTTGATTTCCTTTAGGATTGGTTTGGTTTGATTTCCTTGCAGTCTAAGGGATTCTTAAGAGTCTTCTCCAACACCACAGTTCAAAAGCATCAATTCTTTGGTGCTTAGCCTTATTTAGGGTCCAACTCTCACATCCATACATGACTACTGGAAAGGTCATAGCTTTGACAATATGAACCTTTGTCAGCAAGGTAATCTCTAGTTTTTAATATATAGTATAGGTTTGTCATAGCTTTTCTTCCAAGGAGCAAGCGTCTTTTCATTTTATGGCTGCAGTCACCATCTGCAATGATTTTGGAGCCTAAGAAAATAAAGTCTGTCATTGCTTCCATTGTTTCCCAGCTATTTGCCATGAAGTGATGCGACCAATGCCAAGATCTTAGTTTTCTGAATGTTGAATTTTAAGCCAGCTTTTTCACTCTTCTCTTTCACCTTTATCAAGAGACCCTTTAATTCCTCTTCACTTTGTGCCATAAAGGTGGTGTCATCTGCATATCTGAGGTTCCTGATATTTTTCATGTCTAAGCCACAAATATTTCTCTTTTAAAGCTTTGACCACTTCAACAATTTACCACCTTTTATAGATTTCCTTCCTTTTCTGCCATGTCTTTTTTCATCCCTTACTCCTGCAGTTCTCACATGGCACCTCCCACCCCTCATCCCAGACCCCAAAACATTAGTGTGTAATCTTCATATTAGGCTCTGTTTTTGGAACCTGAGTTAAGCCATGTGTCAAACTCTTTGTTCACAGAAGAGGAAATGGAGACTTGGAGCAATTAAATTACTTTTCCATGGTCAAAGAGTGTAAAGCACATTTTTTTAAAACTTCATTTCCTTTGCTCTCCCTTATCAAATGTCGATGATAAAACTAACATATCTACAGCCAACTTAAGCAATCCTCCCCTCCCCCACTGCCTTCCTGCCCCTTATGATTCATGCTGATCATTCTCTCTGTTAAATAAAACACACACTTATTTTGCTGCTATTTGCATACTTTCATCTCATAATTTCTGATAGAATCAGAAATTTATCTTTATAAATCACTTTATCTCCTTGTGAACTCTCAGTTCCCTGAGAGAGGAGGCTCGTTTTGATTTTATTATTCCCTAGAGTTCTGCATATACCAATGACTTTCTAGGAGGTTTTATGAAGAGCTCTGCCACAACTAAAGAGGAATGCTTCTTTCTGCTGGGGACTTTTGCAATCACATCCAGACTCCTGAGAAACCCTCCACCACAACCTGTTAAAAGTACTATTGACAAATCCGTCTTATAGTCTTCTATTCCCTGCTTTCCCTCTTTATGAGCTATATCAACACCCTACTCCATCATTCATCCTACCTCATGTTTCTCACAATTAGAATGATAACTACCATTGTGATTTAATTAAGTAGTATCCCAAATCAATGTTTTGTGTCAGCTGTAGTATCTTTATTAAAGTAGATTCACACAGCCGCTGGTGTGGCTATTGATATAATGAATGCATTCTTTTCAAAGTCACTGGAAAGCAGATTAGAAATAATTCACAACTAATAATTAATGGTGTTTATCCACTGTCTTGGGCTTCCCTAGTGGTTCAGATGGTAAATAATCCACCCGTAATGCAGGAGATGCAGCGTCGATCCCTTGGTTGGGAAGATCCCCTGGAGGACAAAACTGCAACCCACTCCAGTGTTCTTGCCAGGAGAATCCCATGGACAGAGGAGCCTAACAGACTACAGTCCATGGGATCAAAAAGAGTTGTATAAGGACTGTAGCAACTTAGCAATCAGACATCCACTGTCTTGCTCCAGTGCTGTTAAATCTCCCAGTCTTGATCGCAATATAGAGTCCTTAAATGCCTTGGTCCACCTAGATATTCTGCAGGAACCCTCATTGATCCACAGTATTGATGATATCATGTTGACTGGAACTAATAGGAGGTAATATCAATTCTGGTTGCTTTGGAAGGAAATGTGCACTCCAGAGGATGAAAAAAAATTCTAAAGCAGTCAGCCTACCACATTGGTGTTATTTTAGACTCCTATTGTTTGGAAATCAGACTTTGAAGATGGTGATACATCTTTTAACATCAAGGACAAGTTATTGAACTTTGAGTCTCTTCCACTAAAACAGAAGTGCAAAGTTGACAGACTTCAAGTCCACATTTAGAGACATTACTCCAACCCATTTATCAAGTGATGTGGAAGGTCTCTAGTTGTAAGTGGCAGTGCAGAGAAAGATATGGCTTGGTGGCCACTATGAGGAGCTCTGCCTATAAGACCATATAACCCAGTACACCCCATGCTTCTAGAGGTCTCTGTAATTTCAGACAAAAAGACATCATGTGAAGTCTCTGGCAAACTCCAAAAGGATCCCTGTAATGAAAGTTTCTAGTCACCTGGAGCAAGTTCCTTGATGGCTCAGCAGGTAAAGTGTGTGTCTGTGATGCAGGAGATACAGGAGACGCACATTTGATCCCTGGTTCGAGAAGATCACTGGGAGGAAGAAATGACAACCCACTTCAATACTCCTGCATGAAAAATCCTATGGACAGAGCACCCTGGCTATAGTACACAGGGTAGCAAAGGATAGGACATGACTGAGAAAGAGCACTCTGGAGCAAGTTTGTAACATCTGCAGTGGAAAGTACACATATTTTATAAAGCATTTTGGACATACTACTGAGCACTGATAAAGGCAGTACATACAACGCTGAGATGCCAAGTGACTTTGTGACCAAACTATCCAACAGGACTTGCATACTTTCAGAGTCCTCAGGTCATTAGTTTGGGCAACATAGAGAGCTGATGATTACTGGTGATTATTTGTTGGTAACTGAAAATAAAAAACAAACCCCAGAAAACTAAAAATGAGAATTAATGAATTTTTTCCTCTTCATGTCTAGGAAAAAAAATTTTTTTGAAGCTCTAGTGAGAGTTATGAGGTGACAAGCCTTTTTTTTTGTGAAAGTATAATGTGCTAAAATAAAAGGACATCTTTCCCACATTGTTGGTGGAAATGTAAATTGGTGCAGCCACTATGAAGAACAATATGGAAGTTTCTTAAAAGACTGAAAATAGAGTTACCATATGATCCAGCAATCTCAATCTTGGGTATATATTTGGGAAATAACCCTCTAATCAAAATTATATATATACATATGTATATATATATACCTCAATATTCATAACTGCACTATTTACAATAGCTGAGTTATGGAAATGTTTATTGACAGATGAATAGATTAAAAAAAGTACATATATACAATGGAATATTACTCAGGGAAAAAAAAGAATGAAATACTTCCATTTGCAGCAACATAAATTGGCCTAGAAATTACATATTAAGTGAAGTAACCCAGACAGTTTTTGTTGTTATTGTTCGGTCACTCAATTTTGTCTGACTCTCTGCCACCCCATGGACTGCATCAAACCAGGCTTCCCTGTGTTTCATTATCACCCAGAGTTTGCTCAAACTCTTGTCCATTGATTCTATGACACCATCCAATCATATCATTCTCTGTCATCCTCTTCTCCTTCTGACTGAAATCCTTCCCAGCATGTGAGTCTTTTCCAGTGAGTCAGTACTTCACATTAGGTAGCCAGAGGATTGGAGCTTCAGCTTCAGCATCAGTCCTTCCAATGAATACTCAAGGTTGATTTCCTTTAGGATGGACTGATTTGATCTCCTTGCAGTCCAAGAGACTCTCAAGAGTCTTCTCCAGCCCCACAGTTCAAAAGCATCCATTCTTCAGCACTCTGCCTTCTTTAGAGGTCCAACTCTCACATCTGTACATGACTACTGGGAAAACCATAACTTTGACTATATGAACCTTTGTCAGCAAAGTGATGTCTCTGCTTTTTAATATGCTGCTTAGGTTTGTCATAGCTTTCCTTCCAAGGAACAAGTGTCTTTTAATTTCATGGCTGCAGTCACTATCTGCAGTGATTTTGGAGCCCCCCCCCCCAAATTTGTTTCTGTTTCCCGTTTTTTCTCCCACCTATTTGCCATGAAGTACATTGACAGGCAAGTTTTTTACTGCTAGTGCCACCTAGGAAGTTCATGTGTATCACATCTGTTTGATATTTTGGAAAACTTAATGTTTTCATGATCTATGAGTGGAATACTTGTACATTCTTAAGGAGTCAATTTCTTTCATTTAATTCTTTGGGAGTGAATGCTGAAGTTTAGCACATATAACCTTACTTCAGGTTGTTTGAGAGACACCTCAAGGGTCCTAAGGAAGACACACAATTGAATGAATGTGCTATAAAAACTGAGGACCATTGAGTAACAAGGGCTTCCCTGGTGGCTCAGAAGGTAAAAGCATCTGCCTGCAATGCTGGAGACTTGGGTTCAATCCCTGGGTGGGAAAGATCCTCTGGAGAAGGAAATGGCAACCCACTTCGATACCCTTGCCTGGAAAATCCCATGGATGGAGGAGTCTGGTGGGCTACAGTCCATGGAGTCACAAAGAGTTGGACACAATTGAGCAGCTTCACTACTGAGCGACAGAAGTGAAACTGCAAGTTGTACTGGTAATTCAATTGTATTGTGTGATGATCACAGATGCTTTTCTTGCTAACATTCAGTCCATTGAGCTCTGCTTAATTAATTTATTCTACTTAAAATGAAGAAAAGCAAATGCAGATAGGAAATAGACCATTAAAAACTAAAAATGCCTCTAATTGTTATCCACTTAATTTGGTAATTAAATCACATAGGTAATTTAAGTGTTAAAGAAAAGAAACAAGTGAAATTGTGCACTGTTCTTCAATAAAACAGCACATTTATTTATTCACTAACTTACTTTGAAAGAACTTACTTTGGATTTAATCAACTCTGCTGCTGCTGCTTGGAGAAGGCAATGGTGCTGCACTCCAGTACTCTTGCCGGGAAAATCCCATGGATGGAGGAGCCTAGTGGGCAGATGCTGCTGCTGCTGCTGAGTTGCTTCAGTTGTGTCCGACTCTGTGTGACCCCAAAGACGGCTGCCTACCAGGCTCCCCCATCCCTGGGATTCTCCAGGCAAGAACACTGGAGAGGGTTGCATTTCCTTCCTCAATGCAGGAAAGTGAAAAGTGAAAATGAAGTTGCTTAGTCGTGTCCGATTCTTAGCTACCCCATGGACTGCAGCCTACCAGGATCCTCCTCCCATGGGATTTTCCAGGCAAGAGTACTGGAGTGGGTTGCCATTGCCTTCTCCGTTAATTAACTCTACCACTGAGGAAACAGCCAGAATTCAGAGAGTACATAGCACTGACCAGTCAAAATTGTTTCCTGAAACAGGATAATCCCCATTTCTTCTAAAGCTAATTATACATGATTCAGTATATCTATTTGACATGTTTCCTGTGAAAATATTTATTATATCATATGTCAAATGATCTATTTTACAATATAATCAAATGATTTTACAGTCTATACCCAGAATTGGCAAACTACTTCCCATGAACTGGCCAATTCTCTTTTGTAAATAAAGTTTTACTGGAACAATGCCACTTTCATTTGCTTACATATTGCCCATGGTTGCTCTCATGTTACAACAGCATAGTTGATTAGTTGCATAGTTGACTGCAACCAGTATGATCAACCCATGAAGTCTAAAATATTTACCATCTGCCCTTTTACAGAAAAGCTTGCAGACTCCTATTCTAGTAAATAAAATACAAAGTAACATATGGTATGATTTATTACTTACTTTACATACATAACTGCATCATATTTTAAACTACCAAGTAGTAGCTGCTTTAGAAATCTTTCTATCCTCCTAATAGATTTGGAACCATTTCTTGTTTACATTTAAAGCATCTGTCGAAAAATCTGAAAGAGATGGGAATACCTCCTGAGAAATCTGTATGCAGGTCAAGAAAACAGGTAAAATTGGACATGGAACAACAGACTGGTTCCAAATCTGGAAAGGAGTACATCAAGGATGTATATGGTCACCTTGCTTATTTAACTTAAATGCAGAGTACATCATGAGAAATGCCAGGGTAGATGAAGCACAAGCTGAAATCAAGACAGCTGGGAGAAATATCAATAACCTCATATATGCAGATGACACTACCCTTTTGGCATAAAGCGAAGAACTAAAGAGCCTCTTGATGAAAGTGAAAGAGGAGAGTAAAAAAGCCAGCTTAAATTCAACATTCACAAAACTAAGATCCGGCATCCAGTCCCATCAGTTCATGGTGACCAGATGGGGAAACAATGGAAACAGTGACAGACTTTATTTTTTGAGGCTCCCAAATCACTGCAGATGGTGACTGCTGCCATGAAATAAAAAGACATTTGCTCCTTGGAAGAAAAGCTATGACTAACCTAGACATCATATTCAAAAGCAGAGACATTACTTTACCAACAAAGGTCTATCTAGTAAGAACTACGGCTTTTCCAGTAGTCATGTATGGATGTGAGTAAAGAAAGCTGAGTGCTGAAAACCTGATGCTTTTGAATTGTTATGTTGAAGATTCTTCAGAGTTCTTTGGACTGCAAGGAGATCCAACCAGTCGATCCTAAAGGAAATCAGCCCTGAATATCCATTGGAAGGATTGATGTTGAAGCAGAAACTCCAATACTTTGGGCACATGATGCAAAAACTGACTCATTTGAAAAGGCCCTGAAGCTGGGAAAGATTGAAGGTGGGAGGAGAAGGAGACGACAGAGGATGAGACGCTTGGATGGCATCACTGACTCAATGGGCATGAGTTTGAGTAAGCCCTGGGAGTTGGTAAGGGACAGGGAAGCCTGGCATGCTGCAGGCCATGAGGTCACAAAGAGTTGGACATGACTGAGCGACTGAACTGAACTAAGAAAGCCATATTGTCTTTCATTTCTTTCTTTCCTTCCTTCTCTCTCTTAGTTTCTTTTTTAACTTTCTTACTTTCACTTTTTCACTTTCAGTACCTCTTTGGCAACTGTGGAGAAGATTCTATTAATAGCTAAGATTGCCCAGTTCCTGCTGCTAAATTGAGACCTGCTCTGTGTTCCTGAGAAGTGTTCAGAAGGATTTTGAAGGAGACCCTACTTGGTGATGCAGAAACTTCATGTTGTGACTTTGAATCTTCTCAGGATAAATTTAAAAGGAGATTAATACAAATATTTTCCATACTTTAAAATGAAGTGAAAATTTAACCTATTAAAATAACTTACCTAAATTATTTGAAATAAATGCATTTCTATTTATATATAGAAATATAATTTATATAATAATGTTATAAAATAGCTACTTTAATTTTAATGAACAGATAAGGCATTTCTGTAGAAATGATCATTTAGCACTCTTGGACCAAGACAACGTGTTATAAATACAACCCCAGAAAGCTGTATCTATGAGTGTGCTGTTATTTTGTTTTGTTTTTCCTCTTTGTCTTTGGCTCTAAGCATGAATTAGAGCCTTTGCATGTGGATAAAATTTTTTAAAAAGTCAGTTGGCTAATGGAAGTTGTGGGGGTTGGAAAATTTGATCTTGACAAGGAGAGCTGCTCAGAAAAGAAGAGGATCGCAGTGGGGGTCCATTTTAAGAGGTGGTACAAAGGTTTCAGAGTTAATTCTGGGAACAGTCAGAATGGGGTAGGTCAAGCAGTTTTGTGGGTGGGTCATTATACACAGGAATTCAGTCAGTATGCATGAGGTCAGAATTCTGGGAGGTCTGTCCATGCAGGGAAAAGAAAAATGCCAACAAGTAGGTTTGAATAGGCAGGATTTGGGTCCCTGGGTGGCACTTGGAAAGAAGAGCAAAATTATATATTTAGGAATTGGTTTTCCCATCACATGGATGGAGCCTTAGTGCAGGAGTCCAGCTTACAGAGGAAATGGGATACTACTGGGTGGAGTAGTAATTTTTTGTATTCTTGAAGAAAAATCAGTTCATTGTTCTGAGCCATCAGGAAGTTAATAAATGATGGTAAATTGAGGACTGACCACTGGCAAAGGTACTTTGAGCATGAAAGACAGATATATATTAGGGCAGTTGAGTCAGGTGGCTCAGTGGTAAATAATCCAACTGTCAATACAAGAGACATGTGTTGAATCCCTGGGTCAGGAAGATCCCCTGGAGGAGGAAATGGCAACCCACTCCAGAGTTCTTATCTGGGAAATACCATGGCTAGAAGGGCCTGGCAGGCTATGGTCCATGGGATCACAAAGAGCTGGACATGACTGAAGTGACTGAGCACTCACTAGGTCCCAGACCTTAAACTATTTGAACTCCCAGCCTCTTGCAGAGGATGATAAAATGCTTCTCCCAGAACAGGGCTTACAACTGTGGCTGATCTAAGCTTTGGAATTTATCCCAAGACAGAAAACAAGGCAGGGTCTGATATATTCATTGGCCCTTCCTTTGGAGCTGTCAAACACATCTGAATAACACAATCACTGCACAGCCTGGGAATGGAAGAGTAGTGCGGAGAGTCTGCTGATAGATTTTAAACTATACTCGTTGAACAAATATATAGTACCTAAAAGGCCCTATTATGAGATTTATTTTTGGTGAGGGTAGGGGTCATTCTCAGGTCACAGTCACGTATTGTGAAAACCACCTAATGACTTTGATTTGGCTATCCAGTTCTTAACTCTGTGTTTTAGCTTTTAATTCCATTACTACATCGATTTCATATCGGATGCTCATTTCTGAGTTTCTAACATAGGAACCTGGAATGTTAGGTCCATGAATCAAGGCAAATTGGAAGTGGTCAAATAGGAGATGGCAAGAGTGAACGTTGACATTCCAGGAATCAGCAAACTAAAATGGACTGGAATGGGTGAATTTAACTCAGATGACCATTGTATCTACTACTACGGGCAGGAATCCCTTAGAAGAAATGGAGTAGCCATCATGGTCAACAAAAGAGTCTAAAATGCAGTATTTGGATGCAATCTCAAAAACAACAGAATGATCTCTGTTCGTTTCCAAGGCAAATCATTCAATATCACAGTAATCCAAGTCTATGCCGCAACCAATAACATCGAAGAAGCTGAAGCTGAACGATTCTATGAAGACCTACAAGACCTTTTAGAACTAACACCCAGAAAAGATGTCCTTTTCATTGTAGGGGACTGGAATGCTAAAGCAGGAAGTCAAGAAACACCTGGAGAAACAGGCAAATTTGGCCTTGGAATACAGAATGAAGCAGGGCAAAGGCTAATAGACTTTCGCCAAGAGAACACATTGGTCACAGCAAACACCCCCTTCCAACAACACAAGAGAAGACTCTACACATGGGCATCAGATTGATTATATTCTTTGCAGCCAAAGATGTAGAAGCTTTATACAGATAGCAAAAACAAGACTGGGAGCTGACTGTGGCTCAGATCATGCACTCCTTATTGCCAAACTCAGACTTATATTGAAGAAAGTAGGGAAAACCGCTAGACCATTCAGGTATGATCTAAATCAAATCCCTTATGATAATACAGTGGAAGTGAGAAGTAGATTTGAGGGACTAGATCTCATAGATAGAGTGCCTGATGAACTATGAATGGAGGTTAATGACATTGTATAGGAGACAGGGATCAAGACCATCCCCATGGAAAAGAAATGCAAAAAAGCAAAATGGCTGTCTGAGGAGGCCTTACAAATAGCTGTGAAAAGAAGAGAGGTGAAAAGCAAAGGAGAAAAGGGAAGATATAAGCATCTGAATGCGGAGTTCCAGAAAATAGCAAGAAGAGATAAGAAGGCCTTCTTCAGCAATGACTGCAAAGAAATAGAGGAAAACAACAGAATGGGAAAGACTAGAGATCTCTGCAAGAAAATTAGAGATACCAAGGTAACACTTCATGCAAAGATGGGCTTGATAAAGGACAGAAATGGTATGGACCTAGCAGAAGCAGAAGATATTAAGAAGAGGTGGAAAGTATACACAGAAGAACTATGCAAAAAACATCTTCATGACCCAGATAATCACAATGGTATGATCACTCACCTAGAGCCCAGACATCTCAGAATGTGAAGTCAAGTGGGCCTTAGAAAGCACCACTATGAACAAAGCTAGTGGAGGTGATGGAATTCCAGTTGAGCTAC
>SJYC01135499.1:0-30264 GCA_006408675.1 Madoqua kirkii
AAATAGAGGGAAACAACAGAATGGGAAAGACTAGAGATCTCTTCAAGAAAATTAGGGATACCAAGGGAACATTTCATGCAAAGATGGGCTCGATAAAGGACAGAAATGGTCTGAACCTAACAGAAACAGAAGACATTAAGAAGAGGTGGTAAGAATACACGGAAGAACTGTACAAAAAGTATCTTCATGACCCGGATAATCACGATGATGTGATCACTCATCTAGAGCCAGACTTTCTGGAATGTGAAGTCAAGTGGGCCTTAGAAAGCACCACTATGAACAAAGCTAGTGGAGGTGATGGAATTCCAGTTGAGCTATTTCAAATCCTGAAAGATGATGCTGTGAAAGTGCTGCACTCAATATGTCAGCAAATTTGGAAAAATAAGCAGTGGTCACAGGACTGGAAAAAGTCAGTTTTCATTCCAATCCCAAAGAAAGGCAATGCCAAAGAATGCTCAAACTACCGCACAATTGCACTCATTTCACACGCTAGTAAAGAAATGCTCAAAATTCTCCAAGCCAGGCTTAAGCAATACGTAAACTGTGAACTCCCTGACGTTCAAGCTGGTTTTAGAAAAGGCAGAAGAACCAGAGGTCAAATAGTCAACATCCGCTGGATCATGGAAAAAGCAAGAGAGTTCCAGAAAAACATCTATTTCTGTTTTATTGACTCTGCCAAAGCCTTTGACTGTGTGGATCACAATGAACTGTGGGAAATTCTGAAAGAGATGGGAATACCAGAGTACCTGACCTGCATCTTGAGAAATCTGTGTACAGGTCAGGAATTAACAGTAAGAACTGGACATGAAACAACAGACTGGTTCCAAATAGGAAGGGGAGTATGTCAAAGCTGTATATTGTCACACTGCTTATTTAACTTATATAGAGAATACATCATGAGAGAAGCTGGGCTGGAAGAAATACAAGCTGGAATCCAGATTGCTAGGAGAAATATCAATGACCTCAGATATGCAGATGATACCACCCTTATGGAAGAAAGTGAAGAAGAACTAAAGAGCCTCTTGATGAAAGTAAGAGAGGAGAGTGAAAAAGTTGGCTTAAAGTCAACATTCAGAAAACGAAGATCATGGCATCTGGTCCCATCACTTCATGGGAAAGAGATGAGGAAACAGTGGAAACAGTGTCAGACTTCATTTTGGGGGGCTCCAAAATCACTGCAGATGGTGATTGCAGCCATGAAATTAAAAGACACTTACTCCTTGGGGAAAAAGTTATGACCAACCTTGACAGCATATTCAAAAGCAGAGATAGTACTTTGCTGACCAAGGTCCGTCTAGTCAAGGCTATGCTTTTTCCTGTGGTCATGTATGGATGTGAGAGTTGGACTGTGAAGAAGGCTAAGTGCCAAAGAATTGATGCTTTTGAACTGTGGTGTTGGAGAAGACTCTTGAGAGTTCCTTGGACTACAAGGAGATCCAACCAATTCATTCTGAAGGAGATCAACTCTGGGATTTCTTTGGAAGGAATGATGCTAAAGCTGAAGCTCCAGTACTTTGGCTACCTCATGAGAAGAGTTGACTCATTGGAAAAGACTTTGATGCTGGGAGGGATTAGGGGCAGGAGAAGGGGATGACAGAGGATGAGATGGCTGGATAGCATCACTGACTTGATGGACATGAGTCTGAGTGAACTCCGGGAGCTGGTGGTGGACAGGGAGGCCTGGAGTGCTGTGATTCATGGGGTTGCAAAGAGTTGGACATGACTGACTGAACTGAACTGAAAATGTTAGAAAGTTACTTACTTTCTCTGAGACTTAATTTCTTTGCAATTAAAATGAGATAATTAAATAGATGAGAAGTAAGTTTGAAAAATAAATGAGATAAATGGAAAAGTCTTGGCTTCGGGCTTAGTACTTACAAAAGTTCCATAAAAGGAAAGAAAATAAATTGCAGGAAAAGTTGTTTGTTCTATATTCTATTCGATCTTATTTAAAGTGATGTTTCAAATAATTTAATGTGTATAATTTGCTACATTTAGCAGCTAAGTATTCTTACACTGTGTAAACTTTATTTCAAAGTGATTATCCAGAATTCCCTAATTACATGTATCTTTCTTCTTCCCTTCCTCTTTTTTATCTTTCCTTTCTCCTTCCTTTCTTTCCTTTTCTATGCATTTCATACACACACACACACACACACATGCACACATATATATGTGTGTGTTTGTGTGTGTGTGTGTATGTATACAGTGAGCCCCTTGCCACAGGAGGTATCCCATCCAGCAGAGGCAAATGACCTTGCCAGAACACTGTAGGTTTCAAACTGAACTATGACAATGTTTCCCAATCTTGCAATATATTAGGCTTACCTAGTGAACTTAAGTGAAATTCACATAACTTGGCCCAACTTACATCTAATAAATTTAAATGTTAGTGAGTGTAATTCATGAACTCATTGTTTTTTAGCTAGTAAGTCGTGTCTAACTTTTTTGTGACCCCATGGACTGTAGCCCACCAGGCTCCTCTGTCCATGGGATTTCCCAGTCAAGAAAACTAGAGTGGGTAGCTATTTCCTTCTCCAGGGGATCTTCCTGACTCAGGGATCAAACTCATATCTCCTTCACCTGCAGGCAGATTCTGTATCATTGAGCCACCTGAGAAGCCCAAACCATGAATATGGATTGCTAAAAATTCCCCTGTGTGACTTTGGTCTATTTGGTCTGTAAATGGTATTTCAGGACAACTGGTCTAGATTGATTATTTTTAGTTACAGATGCTGTACTGCTAAAATTAATACAGAAAATTAGTTTCTTTGCTCCCATCTGACTTTCTACTGACCAATAAGGCCATTTGGATTCTAGCCCTCAGCCAAAATAAACTCTTTATTTGAGATCAGATTGTAATCACATTTTTATTTGTACACTCAATAAAAATTTATTGAGTATATAATAGGTCCCAGGCACCATTTCTTCAACTCCCTGACAATAGATGAATGGCTTTTCAAATTCTTTCTCACATTCCAGAAAGTCCAAAGTTCTTGTGTACTCAGCCCATAAAAAAAAAAAAAAAAAAACAGAATACCTCAAATGATTCCTTCAACTCCAGGATTTTATTTTCAATGATAAAATAAATATGAGTGAAGAGAAACTCTGGGAGTTAGTGATGGACAAGCAGTCCACGGAGTCACAAAGAATTGGAGGTGACTGAGTGACTGAACTGAAGAGGAAAACCTACTCACAACCTGGAGCCTTGCTGCTCTGGGATGTCTGCAAGCCTGACAGATGGCCTGCGTCCTGCCTGAATTGCCACACGCCACCTCTCCTTCCGGACCACTCAGCATAAGGTGACATGAAGATGACAGCTACTCTCATTCCTGGCTCAGTACTGCATCGAGCTCACTTCACTGTATTTGTGAAAATCATTTTTCTACATTGTTTCAGTTAAGAATGCTCTGAGGAAAATTTAGAATCACGCCAAGAGCTCAGAAACGCTAAATGAAATGCAAAATATTTGCGAAAGCAGTGTCATTTCTGAGAGGGACACAGTTTGGTCATAATATAACATAACTCAGAAAATCAAAAAAGTACTTGATTATTCTGTTATCTATGTCTCAACTGATTTAGTATAAATTGTTTACAAATGGACTTACTTTGGTTTACAAAGAACTAGTCTCACAGGTGTGGGTGGGGGGTATATTTATGCTACTGTATCTGTCTAAGTGTTCCATCTATTATTTACTCAGCTAGCAAACAACAATGAAAAACAGCCAAGTCAAAGTCGCTCAGTTGTGTCTGACTCTTTGTGACTCCATGGACTATACAGTCCATGGAATTTTCCAGGCCAGAATACTAGAGTGAGTAGCCATTCCCTTCTCCAGGGGATCTTCCCAACCCAGGGATTAAATCCAGGTCTCCACATTGCAGGGAAATTCTTTCCCAGTTGAGCCACCAGAGAAGCCCAAGAATACTGGAGTGGGTAGCCTATTCCTTCTCCAGTGGATCTTCCCTACCCAGTAATTGAACTGGGGTCTCCTGCATTGTAGGCAGATTCTTTACCAACTGAGCTATGAGCAAACTTTAGTCAAAATATTTTGTTACAGAATTGCTTACCTCAATAATTTTAGAAAGAAGGTCCCTGATTCCTTAGCATATTTTTTTTCTTGCAACACATGTGATAAAAACCTGTCACCAATGGTAAATAAACCCCAACTCACATGCCAAGTCCAATAATTGATAGCAAGTATTTGGAGCACTTGGGCTTTGCTGGTAGCTCAGTTGGTAAAGAATCCACCTGCAATGCAGGAGACCCCGGTTTGATTCCTAAGTCAGGAAGATCTGCTGGAGAAGGGATAGATAGGCTACCCTCTCCATTATTCTTGGGTTTTCCTTGTGACTCAGCTAGTAAAGAATCTGCCTGCAATGCAGGAGACCTGGGTTGGATCCCTGCATTTGAAAGATCCCCTGGAGAAGGGAAAGGCTACCCACTCCAGTGTTCTTGCCTGTAGAACTCCATGGACTATAGTTCATGGGGTGTATTTGGAGTACAGGTCTGTGAAGGACTGGGAAGTCATGGCCAGACTTTCCAGTAATAAGTGCCCAGACAGGATGGCGATCTGCTGTAAACCAGGAGAGGGCTGGACTTGCCCAGAAGTCAACAATATTGTGCTATATTATGATGATCTGTTTATATGTCTGCCACATTTATGGTCATATACGACTTCAGGAGAGGGATTATATTTTATTTGTGTACCATCAATAGTCAGTACACTAGAGTTACTTAACAGCAACTTGATGAATGACTGGGAGGCAAGAAGTCAAGAAGTCATACTGGTAGATTGCTTGTCTTTCCAAAGGTAAAATCAAGATCTTCCAGTAATAAGTGCCCAGACAGGATGGCGATCTGCTGTAAACCAGGAGAGGGCTGGACTTGCCCAGAAGTCAACAATATTGTGCTATATTATGATGATCTGTTTATATGTCTGCCACATTTATGGTCATATACGACTTCAGGAGAGGGATTATATTTTATTTGTGTACCATCAATAGTCAGTACACTAGAGTTACTTAACAGCAACTTGATGAATGACTGGGAGGCAAGAAGTCAAGAAGTCATACTGGTAGATTGCTTGTCTTTCCAAAGGTAAAATCAAGTATCTCTGTATGTGATGACTTGACTATAACTCATACCCTCTCCACTATTTCACTCAATCTAGCCTTCCAACTCAAAGAAATTAGGAACAATTTTGGCTACTCACTCAACCCTATTTTTTTTTTTCAAAATGGCCTTTTGTGATTTGTATTCAAGTACTTATTATATTTCCAGTCCATTGACTCCTCATGCTCACTATTATCTGTAAACACTTCTTTCTCTCTCTCTTTTTTTTTTAAATTTAACCTCTTCCAAGGTCAAGATACCACTAATTTAAAGACAACAGACATACACATACTCAGAAATATCCATTTTTTAAAGCAAATTATCAAAATACCTTAGTTTTAAAACTAACATTTATTTTCAATATATATATTTATCATATTTTTCTAGAATTCAGTAATTTCAAGGTGACTACCTTTCTGGTAGATACATTGACATTATCTTTTCTTACTTCTCTCAACAGCACCACATTTTGTTTCACTAATGTCGCTAATAAGAAAATAAAGTAGATCCTACTTATTTTCAGTTTGTTAACAATTCGAGAAGGAGTTAAATTGAGTATAATGAAGATGTGAGATTCTTTGGAAGTTTGTTAAAGTCGTGCTTATCACTATGGCTGTGAGTAATCATGTGGTATTTTTAACGAGATTGAAATAATTAGATAGTTACACAAAGGCCACCTGGTCCCTGGACAACCACAGAAAACTGAACAACTTTCTTTCTTTTTTTCCTAAGCAATTACTCATTCATCAAGCATTTACTGATTATCTGTTCTAAGAGAAGCATTTGAGAGATGTATAAGTCTCTGCTATACTTGGTTTCATAAGGAATTTCCAGTACATCTGAGGAAAGAGTATTCACACAAAGAAAAGGATATAATATAGAATTATAAAATTCCACCATCTAATAACCTTGAAATCCTCTTTGGCATTGTCCTCTCTTTTTTGAGTCCTGAGATCAAGTCTTGTTGAGTCTTCCTGCAAAATATTTCTCTAATGCATCCACTTCTGTCCAGGTTGGCTGTCACCAACCTTATTCAAATCAGTTATCTCTATCAATTTTTCTTGGGACCCCTTCCTGCTTAGTGTCTACTTTCTCTAATTCATTTTCACAGCAAGGTTATGCTCTTTCAAAACCACTTGATCTTTTGTTGGAATCTCATTAATAGCCTTCCGTTTCTCTTGAAAAAGAATTTGAAATCCCCTTTCCATCTAGCCCTAACCTCTCCACAAGCCTCAACCTTATAACTCCCATCTTTGTTCCCTGAGATTCAGTTACCCTGTCTTTGTTGTTTTTATACCTACATTGTTTTGAAGGCAGGGAGATTGTTACTTTTGTCTTACATCCTTCATAGAAATGAAAACAGCATCTAGTCCGTGGTGGTTGTTGGAAAAATACTTACTAAATATTAGAGAAAAAAAATCAGAAAGATAGTGGAAGGCTAGAAACTAAAATGACAGATATGAAGAAATATTTTTGCCCTACTGTATATCAGATATGGGCTTCCCAGGTGGTGCTAGTGGTAAATAACCCATCTTCCAATGCAGGAGACATAAGAGATGCGAGTTTGATCCCTGGGTGAGGAAGACCTCCTGGCGGAGGGCATGGCAACTCACTCCAGTACTCTTGCCTGGAGAATCCCATGGGCAGAGGAGCCTGGCCGGCTACGATCCATAGAGTCACAGAGTTGGACACGATTGAAGCAACCTAGCATGCACATGAACCAAATATTATGCATGCATTATCTCAGTTAACTTTACTAATACTTCCTCAGAGACAGGCAATTTTGTTGCTGATGAAACTTCTTTTATAAAGTTAAAACATTTCCACGGTCACAAAATAGTACTAAGTCATAGAACTAGGATTCAAACCCAGGTTTCTATGATTTGCTCTGCTAAGACACTTAAAGTATCTGAATTATTTTAATTTTAACTCAAAGTAAATGGGAAGCCAGATGTTAGAAATAGAGAATAATACAAGATATATATCACATATCTATTCTAATGGAGAAAGAGAGAGAGAGAGAGAGAGAGAATGAATCAGCAAGGGTATATATTATTTACTTAGAGATTCAGTGCAGTGAGACTAATTAAAAGCACAGATCAATCAATGAAGTAATATTGACATAGACATGCCCAAGATAGAATCAAAAAATAGGGAATTTTTTAAAGGTACAATTTCTGTCATAAATTAATCTTTAATGTATAGTATTAATATATTTATGAGAAGCTGCTGTTTCTCTCTTCTTTTCCCAGGAAAAAAGAAGAAAGTATGTCTTAAAGTAATCACATTGTGTAAAACAAGGACCAGAGTCAAATCCTAAAATATTTTTAAGTGCAGAATGCTGTTGGCCAGTGTTAGGAAAAGTGATACAAAGGCAAGCTAATCTGTAACAATGTCGTGGCTCTTCCTTTCATCCTCAAATAACCCATCAAGGTAACTGTGGTGAAAATAACTTATAAGTTCTTAACAATTTCAGCAGCAGAGGAAAAGTACCACAAAACTAAAAGGAAATGGAAGTTTAAAAATCAAGACATATGAGTCTGTAGGCAGGACATTTGGTGAGTAGAAAAATTTGGAAACGCAGAGTAAAACACTGCTGGAATCAGTTGTTATAAGATTTGGGTGGAAAAAAAGCAAGTTAAGTAAAGTTTTAAAATTCTGAGCCAAAGGTTTCACATATCTGAACAGCTTTATAACAAGCAAATCATCCTCTTTTGAGTTCAAAGATATTTTTAAAAAGAAAGCACTCATTAATAGGCTGCTGGGATAGTGTCAATGGTCTTAATAAGAATTAGATAAAATTGCTAAAACAGAGATAATACAATCTGACAACTGTAACTATAAAGAAAAAAAATAGGCAGAAAGAGAGAGCATGATTACCAATATATTCAAGAGTCTGTCAAAGTCTAGAAAAAAAAAGTCTTCTGAGAAATTATCTTATTGTAAGAGTCAAGCAAATATTATAATTTGCTATTTTGATTTTGACTTACAAATCTTTAAAATACAATCATAGTTTGATTTTGATCAGGTACCAAAGTCACTTATTTAAATAAAATCTTTGAGTACCTATACACAGTAGAGTATTACTCAACCATTAAAAAGAATACATTTGAATCAGTTCTAATGAGGTGGATGAAACTGGAGCCCATTATACAGAGTGAAGTAAACCAGAAAGAAAAACACCAATACAGTATACTAATGCATATATATGGAATTTAGAAAGATGATAATGATACCCCTGTATGTGAGACAGCAAAAGAGACACAGATGTATAGAACAGTCTTTTGGACTCTGTGGGAGAGGGAGAGGGTGGGATGATTTGGGAGAATGGCATTGAAACATGTATAATATCATATAAGAAACGAATCTCTTGCTAGAAATTTAAGATAGACAATAAAAAAAATTAAAAACTAAATCTAATGAGAAGGTCTAGAAGAAATAAAATGGAGTAAAATATAACTTGTTTTTGGTGGAATAGTGTACTTTTTCCTCTTTTAAAAAAAATTAACATAATTACTCTGTAGTTGTTATAATTTAAGCGCTTTGAAATATGATTTAGAAAACAAGGCATGAGTAAAATAGTGATAGGAATTTTTTCTGTGTCTTCATCTAATAAAAGCTTTTAGTTATTCAAATATTCTTCTTTTACTGTTAGTCACAACTTTTGCTTGTGTCAACTTTCCTTATTTACAGGGAGCTATTGCAGGCTAGTATTATATCTAATGCAGTTCTGTATCAGATACTTGACAGTTACTAGAGATGGAGGGTTTGTGGCATCTGAAGCCACAGAGGGTGGCTATGAGCGGTGCCGGCCTGCTTAAATTAAAACCTTGCTTTGATATTTACTGGCTACAGCCTTCGTTTCTGAATGCCTTGGCTTCCTAATCTGCTGGAGGGTATAATAGTATAGTATCTACATTATAAGGGTCTTGTGTCCAAGGTAGAGAGATTATTTAATAAAGTTTCAGTGCAACTTCATATAAGGTTCTGCGTTATAAACCTCATTGTACACTCATCCCCAGAACATACTCAGTGTTTGCCTATTGGATAAATGAATCAAGGAAATAGAGAGTGAAATTGTGTGGGTCAGTTAGAAAGTGAAATATGCATATTTTATGTATTATACATAAAGTCAAGTCCTGTGATAAGTGAGACTACAAGGAGGACAACTCAGGAGTTTCTCTGCTCAAGGATGTAAGAAGCTATTCTGGAAAGAGGACAAATAAACAGAACATGAAAATTCAGGAAGGAATTCTCTGATAAAACAAGGCACTAGAGTTTGGAAGCTCAGAGCAGGGGAAGTAATTCAGCTTACAGAGGCCTGGTCAGAGATGACTTTTGACCTGAATTTTAAGGCTAAAGTGGGTAGAAATGCTCCCATTTGGAGGAAGAAAAAAAACAGGTGGGGAAAAAAGTGTCTTGGAACTCAGAAAAGCTAGTGGGTTCATAATGAGCATCAAGTGTCACAGGAGCATCCATGTGAAGGTAATAGAAACAGTTGGATATGTAATTCTGCCTGGGATAGAAAAACGGTTTTGCGGCATCTGAAGCTCTTATGAACTGAGAAGACGCCTTAGGAAAAAATAATAATAATAAAAAGTAGGTCCAAGAGTGAATGCTTTAGGACTTATACAGAATTTAAAAGAAAAAATGACATACATTGCTTTTTAAAGTTGACAAATGACATAAATATCACAGAAGCTGAACGTAATGTAGACCCTTTGATTATTAATATACTATGTATCATATCTCTGTAACATATTTTTTTTACACCTTTTGGCTCCTTTCATGAGAACCATAAAGACACTATGAGCAATTTTTCTGCTCTCACCACATTCCAGGATTTATGGAGTGAAGAGAGGGGGCAGACAGGACCTGGCTGAACTCAAGGTGGGCCAGGTTAGATGTGAAGCTGGAATTTCCCTAGGGCTTGTCCCTGGGCAAGAAGCAAATTCTGAATAAGAAACTTACTGCAGAGAAATTTACAAAGGCCAGTAACCAATAGCAAGTAACCAATAGGCAAGTGTACCAACTGTGTACACCTCAGTTGTCTCAACACAGAACAGCAATTTCATAGTTTTTTATCATAGAGGAAACAGAAAAATAACTGTTTTTCCACAAACATATTTGATTGAAATTTATTTTTATTGTAATCTTTTAGAACAGTGTCTTAATCTACAACTCTTTATTGGTAACTTGCCTATGTAAATTTCTCTGAAGTAAGTTTCTTATTCAGAAGTTGCTTCTTGCCCAAGGACAAGTCCTAGGGAAATTCCAATTGCACATCTAACCTAGCCCCCCTTCAGTTCAGCCAGGTCCTGTCTGCCCCCTCCCCTCACTCCATAAATCCTGGAATATGGTGAGAGCAGAGAAAATTATCATAGTGTCTTTATGGTTCTCATGAAAAGAGTTCAGAATTAGTTTATAACATATTTGATTGAAATTTATTTTTATTGTAATCTTTTAGAACAGTGTCTTAATCTACAACTCTTTATTGGTAACTTGCCTATGTAAATTTCTCTGAAGTAAGTTTCTTATTCAGAAGTTGCTTCTTGCCCAAGGACAAGTCCTAGGGAAATTCCAATTGCACATCTAACCTAGCCCCCCTTCAGTTCAGCCAGGTCCTGTCTGCCCCCTCCCCTCACTCCATAAATCCTGGAATATGGTGAGAGCAGAGAAAATTATCATAGTGTCTTTATGGTTCTCATGAAAAGAGTTCAGAATTATGTTTATTGAGCCTGCTGTTTAGATTCAATGATAGGGTTTGAAAGTTTGATGAGATCTACCAATAACAGATAGTCACTGAAGATTAAAGGGAGGCATAAGTTTTATTATATATATATATATATAAAATATACTTCCATATTGGTGCTTCCCTCATAGTTCAGTTGGTAAAGAATCTGCCTGCAATACAGGAGACCCAGGAGACCCAGATTTGATTCCTGGGTCATGAAGAGCCTCTGGAGAAGGAAATGGCAACCCACTCCAGTATTCTTGCCTGGAGAATCCCATGGACAGAGGAGCCTGGCAGGCTACAGTCCACTGGATCGCCAGAGTCAGACACCACTTAGTGATTAAACCACAACCACCACACATATATATTCTTTTCTCAGATTTTTTTTTCCATATAGGTTATTACAAGCTATTACATGATATTGAATATAGTTCCATATGCTATACAGCAGGACCCTGTTTATCTATTTTATATGTAGCAGTTTGTTTCTGCTAATTCCAAATTTCTAATTCACCCCCCACCCTTTTCCTCTTTGGTAACCATAGGTTTGTTTTCCATGCCTGTGAGTCTGTTTCTGTATTGTAAATAACTTCATTTGTATCATTTTCTTTTTTAGATTCCAGACACAAGTGGGATCATATATCTGTCTTTCTCTGCATCACTTCGTTTAGTGTAATAATATAAAGGTCCATCCATGTTGCTGTAAATAGTGTTATTTTACTCTTTTCATGGCTGAGTAATATTCTACTGTATGTATGTGTATGTATAGATGTATATCTCCTATCATCTTTATCCATTCATCTGTTTATGGACATTTAGGTTGCTTTCATGTATTAGTTATTGTAAATACTGGGTAGAAGGGTTTTGAAGGGTCCCACATAAGTTTTACCTGCAGCCACAGAATCAGCAACGGGATAAATAGTGACCCTGGCTGGAGCAGTGCTCCATGATTCTAACCTATAACTGGAGGTGTCTGATCCTTCCTATACCTGGAAGAGAACATGTAGAGACTGGCAAGGGGCTCCACCAAGAAAGGGGCTCTATAGCTAGTTTCATTACCTGTATTTCTAGGTTCTGAAGCATAGGTGATGGGACTAAGGCCAGTACAAAAAGTGTAAGATAAATTTTGTCACAGAGGAGCTGATATTCTTATCCACCTTGTACACTTGCATATATAATAGCAAAATGTGGTCTTGTCCAGACAGCCATTCATAAATGTTAGATAAATGTCACAAACAATCAGTGCCATAGAGAAAAAGGGATGATCAATTTACCTTGGGCAGTCAGAGAAGGCTTTGTAAGGAAGATGAGTCTTTAATGTCTTGAACCACAAATTCTATATTTATGCAAACATTAGAATTATGAAAAATAATGTGAATATGTGAAAGAAGAAATCCAAAGTACCATTCCAAGTATCCACACAGAAGCCATTAAGAAAAATGGCTGTGTGGATGTTGTATTTGTGAAAAAATAATCTTATATTCTACAATAATACATGAAAGAGATTTTGCTAAAATATCATCTTTAGAACAACTAGAAACACAAAGAGAATGACTTTCTTTCCTCAGTAGTCGATTGGAAAGACACTGTGATCTATAGAAGCAGAAGAAAAGAAATACAAAGGTAAGCATTCCTGTAACTGAAACACCTGGGTATTTAGGCCTAAAATTTTATCAGTCTTTTCTGTTGGGTGGGAATTTTGCCTCAATTTCCTGGAGCATCGTGCAAAAGAGAGAAACTGCACTGCCCTTGTGGAACTGAAATAATAATGAAGTGAAAAGAATAATGTTTTGTCTCCTGGAAACCTAACTGGCTTGCAAAATAAGATCCTGGTGTTGCATTAACCCCGTTATCTCCCTTTTCAAGCTGTTCATAAACAGTGGACTGGATGGCATGGATTTGCATATTCAGTGCAATTGTATTGAAACAAGAATATTGGTTAGCATTTCAAATGTGTATTGACTTCAAATGTATATTGTGTATTTCAAAATGTAATTTTACAATAGAAAACAAGGGAATGTAAGAAGATTTTTGGAAAATAAATAGTAGAGTTAATGCCAATACAAACTTTGTTCTCCAAACACTTCAAAATTCTAGTATTCAAAGTTCCTCACATCATCCAAGACTTCATTAGCATGATTCATTTCCTTTCTTCATTCATTACATTTAAATATGTGAAATCCAGAGTATAAAATGTGTTCCATCTCAAAAGGAAATCATGTTGTGTTTGTCTTATTAAATATCCTAAAACATTTCCTTGAAATATAAAACTTCTAAGATAGGAGTGTTTTCAAGCCCATTTAATACACTTCTGTGCATTAAACTCTGGTTATTATTTTGATTTTCTCCTCACTGCACCCACTGTGACTTGACTAGACTCAAAGAAAAGAGGTCTGTACATATTACTAAAATATCCCATTAACAACTCACGTTTGAGTCCAAATGTAAATGTCAGTACTTGATATTACATATTGACTTTTCTGATGGACACTTTCTCTTAAATACACATCTGTTTGAAAAAAGAATGAAAACTTTTGCATATACACTTTCTTCTTATAAGAATGATAGCTAATATTTATTGTTTACTATGTCAGATCCCTTGCTAAATGTTTCACATACAAAGTGAATTCACATAATATTCAAAATAACCTTACAAGCTAGACATCATTAATATTTGTTTTGTAGGTAATTTAAGATGCAAAGAAGTTGAAGAGCAAACTTAGTCAATCTGCTTATAAAGGATTGTGTATTTAATGCTTAAACTACTGCTTTCCATAACAATGCTTAAAGGAAGGGACTTAATGGACGAATGACCTTCAGTTAAATTGAAATTCTAAAATGACTAAGGACTTCTTTACTCAAAAGACTCCATTTTTAATGGAAAATAAGAAACAAATTTTATTGTATAATTCTAACCAGTCTCTTCTCCCCAGTTCACTTCTTCCTCACTGCACCCACTGTGACTTGACTAGACTCAAAGAAAAGAGGTCTGTACATATTACTAAAATATCCCATTAACAACTCACGTTTGAGTCCAAATGTAAATGTCAGTACTTGATATTACATATTGACTTTTCTGATGGACACTTTCTCTTAAATACACATCTGTTTGAAAAAAGAATGAAAACTTTTGCATATACACTTTCTTCTTATAAGAATGATAGCTAATATTTATTGTTTACTATGTCAGATCCCTTGCTAAATGTTTCACATACAAAGTGAATTCACATAATATTCAAAATAACCTTACAAGCTAGACATCATTAATATTTGTTTTGTAGGTAATTTAAGATGCAAAGAAGTTGAAGAGCAAACTTAGTCAATCTGCTTATAAAGGATTGTGTATTTAATGCTTAAACTACTGCTTTCCATAACAATGCTTAAAGGAAGGGCACTTAATGGACGAATGACCTTCAGTTAAATTGAAATTCTAAAATGACTAAGGACTTCTTTACTCAAAAGACTCCATTTTTAATGGAAAATAAGAAACAAATTTTATTGTATAATTCTAACCAGTCTCTTCTCCCCAGTTCACTTCTCCAAGAACAGTTAAGGTTTATCTTATCTAAATATACTTTCTAAATGACTCAGTTCAGTTCAGTTCAGTCGCTCAGTCATGCCCAACTCTTTGCGACCCCATGAATCGCAGCGCGCCATGCCTCCCTGTCCATCACTAATGTCTGCAAATTATCTGGTATTAGGGAACTATGGATCCCATGATTGATGGAATTAAGAGGTACCATGAAGAAGTTCTGAGCAAGACAAGACCTCCCTGAAATGACTTGCAAAAGTCTGAGCATATGAAGATGCATGAGCTTTTCTGAATCAGGAGTTCACAGTTTTCATCATCTTTTCTGTGGCTCTGTGAGAGCCTGAAGAGTTGACTGTTACTCTTCTGGAGGAAAGAGATCAAAGAAGTCTTACTTTTCAACTAGCCACTTAGGATTCCTGGGTTAGGCAAGTCCTCTGTCCACATCCCTTCCAAAGAACTCATTAAAACTTAGAGCTCCCAAGTGGATGGGAAGTTCAAACTCTATCATATTAAAAAGTTCAAGTTTTCTTGGAGTCTAACTACATAGATGAGAAAACCAGTATTTGGATCCAGCCATTCTTATAACTCTTTCCAAGATGACCTTGTATTAATAGACCCAACTAACTCAGAATCCACATTTTAAGGGATGATAGGATGACAGAGGGCTTCCCAGGCGACGCTTGTGGTAAAGAACCTGCCTACCAAGCAGGAGACATGAAGATGAGGTTCGATCCCTGGGTTGGGAAGATACCCTGCAGGAAGGCATGGCAACCCACTCTACTATTCTTATCTGGAGAATTCCATGGACAGAGGAGCCTGGTGGGGTATAGTCCATAGGGTTGAACAGAATCAGACATGACTGAGGCAACTTCTTCAGTGACAGGAGAACTTATGATATTAGCAGAGACTGCTTTAAAAACAAACAAGCAAACGAAAAACCTTAATTTTAGAGATTCAGGATCAAATCATTTCTTGCTTTCAAGATCAATGTTAAAGAAAGCTTGAAAATATTAGCCTGTAATGTATGTTCTTTAAAATGAGAATTTTTTCTTTCAATCTTTAGGGACAGACATAATGGGCATATTTTCAACATCAGAATATTATTTGAAGACTTCCCTGGTGGTCCAATGGTTAAGAATCCACCTGACAATGCAGGGGACACGGGTTCAGTCCCTGGTTGGGGAAGATTCCACATGCCACTCGGCAGCTGAGCCCGTGCACCACCACTACTGGAACCTGGACCCTAGAACCTGTGCTCTGCAACAAGAGAAGCCACTGCAATGAGAATCCGGGCAGTAAAAATCCAGCACAGCCAGAAATAAATGAATAAAAATTTTAAGAAAAGAGTTATTCTTTCATTCACCATTATTCTTATATTTATTTAGTACATTGTTTATCATGAAGGGAATAATTGTTCAGAGATGAATTGCTTGGGAGCAGGGGCATAGTCTCAACATAAATCCTTAAGGAATGTATGAAGAACAATGGCTGATGTTATTTTAAACCAGGTTGGCTAGATTCCACCTTCAGATCTACAGCCATGAAGTTCTTTGCCTTTCTCCTTCCTCCTGCCTCTCTGTGTCAAAGGAAACAGAGAATGTCAGAAGCAGCAGTATGAACTTGCCATAGAAATGTGCAAATCTCTTTTGAAGTACATCTATTACTCTTACTGTGAGACTGTCTTACCAGGATTAAATCAGCAGTTTGGAATCATTGTTCTGGGTACTTGAAATAAGCAAAGCATTACACATGAAAAATGGTCATGGCCACATTTTTGTAGCTTGCCAATTCCGGTTATATCTATGAAGCACTTTAACAAACGAGATCTTTTGAAGAGATTTGATGTTATGGAATATTGCTTCTTCTTGAAAGGAATAGTATTTCTATCTATTTCTTCCCCAAATTTATAGCTATATAAAAAAAGCAAAACTGCATATAAAAATCTACTGTTTGAAAGTCTTTGATGGCTTCCTTTAGTCATCATGAAGGTGCCCAAGCTGTAAAATTAGCGTATAAGATTTATCCTTTAGAAGTTTCCATCATGGCTCTACCATGAGGACACAATTACAAAGGGAGAGAGGAGACTGTGTGGTCCATGGGAGGGAGCAATTTGGCACCCTCTCAATCATTTTCAGAATTCTTGGATTCATCTATTTTTTTGGCCAAATGATACTGTAATTTCTTCCAAGACCTACAATGGACTTTTCCCAAGCTCCCTTCTCTCTAGATTGAACTGTGTCACTGAAAAGTATATCTTGAGTCCCAATTAATGTTCAAGATATTTCAGTTTTCAGGGATGTGGCAGAATTGTGGATGGGGGTGTCCAGATGCATGTGCATTAGGCCGACTCTGAGGCAAGATGGAACCAGGTGTGGAAAAAGCAGAACCATAAACTATGGACCAACTCTCTTCTTGTTAGATCATTCTGTTGAAATCTCCTAAATCCTACATTTCTAGATTAGAGTCTGATCTTCCAGGACAGTATGAAATTATATATTACATGTCAGAAGCTATATGCTTCATTTAGTGGTTAGCTTGCCTTAGAATTTCTAACACTTTATGCACATCTCCCATTGCTGATGATCCTTCAGCTCCACCATCTCCCACCTCCTCTCCCTCTTCCAGTCGGTAACACTTCTTGCTTCTTCACTCAATACCAGCCCCTATATACCAGCTGTTATACTGCACTACTGTTTTTTTCAAGGTGCAGTACTATAAAATTAAAAATGCTGTATTCATTTTTTGTGTTTGTTTTTTATGTATTATTTGTGTGAATAGTATTACAAACCTAATACAGTACAATACTATATAGCCGACTGTTAGTCGGGTGTCTAGGCTAACTTTGTTGGACTTATGAACAAATTGGATTTATGAATGTGGTCTCAGAATGGAATTTGTTTGTATGTAGAGGCCTTGCTGTACTTCTTTTAAGAACAGATCTAATATACCTCCTTGATGAATCTTTTGTTTGTGTCCCAACACTCCTGATTTCAGTCTCTGAGAGGTACTTAGGTACTTCTTCCTCAGTATTGCTAATTGTCTAATAGCTTAATCTGCTGGATTCAATTGTAGTTGTTAGTTGTTGAAAACAGCTACATGTTTTGAGATATTCTTCTAATATCAAAATCTATATAAAATATCTCTCATTGAATGAATCCATAAAAGGGCCCAGAAAAAAATAAGCTTCCCCAAAGGCAAATATTCACTGAGGATGAGAGTGTCAGGGTCTCCATGGAGATATTGCTGATAGCCCACCACCCTAAATAACAGACAGTAATTCAATAAAGTGAAACACAAGTAAAATATGTATGATATATCTTGTGTGCTTTTGCATGCTAAATATATCCATTCTCTTATTTTTATGTTTCTAGGGCTATGAGCAATTAGACTTTATGTATCAAACATAATTCATAATAATCATTAAATTTTACTACAGACAAAATAACATTACTCACACCAGGAGAGGCAACAAGGACAATACTGAATCAAGGTGAGATATATTAATATCTTTCTGTCTTTCTCCTTCATTTTTTTCCATTTTAACACACAAAATTGATTTTCATTTTATTTTATAAAGTTATTAATTTCAGATGACTTTATTGATAAGACTTGCAGAGTAACCTTAAGAAAATTCTTGTTGAAATGTTGGTGTACTTCGTGGCTTTATGAAACAGGAGTAGCTCGGTCTTGTTGCCTTTCTTCACGTTCTATCGATTTATATACTACAGATGAGAAAATGAATAATTGAATTAATTAGGTAACCTGCTTCAGCCCCAACATTAGGAAATAGTAAACCAGGATTTGAACCCTAGGCAGCTGATTCCAAAACTTTCACTTTGAACCTGAGCTTCCACGTGGCCTTTTTCCCTGTGTCTTACTCCGTGTCCTCTTCTAACATAGATGGCAGTTGTTGGATTTAGTCATCCTTACACCTGGATGATTCTACTCTAAATTCTTTAACTAATTACATCTGCAAAGACCTTATTTCCCAATAAGATCGATTCTGAGGTTCCAGGCAGAAACTTCTATTTCAGACAAAGCATTTGGCAAGAGATCAAAGTTCAGCAACAGTAAACACTATATCTCACTAGTTTGAGTCAACTCCGGGAGTTGGTGATGGACAGGGAGGCCTGGCCTGCGGCAATTCATGGGGTCACAAAGAGTTGAACACGACTGAGCAACTGAACTGAACTGAACTGAGGTCCCTTGACTTCCTCATCTATAAAATGCGGATAAAAACTGTACAACTACTTGGGGTTAATGTGAGGCCAAAATCATTAATTCATTACTTACCAATTCATTTACATAGAGTCTATTGCATCACAAACAATACCTAAAGTTAATCTTTTTTAAAGTGTGAAGGCTGAATTGGTATCTTACCGACCCAGCGATCAAACTGGCAGCTCTTAAGTCTCCTACTTGCGGAGACAAGTTCTTTACCACTAGCGCCACTTGGGATGGCCCATGTATGACCCAGCATTATTTCTAAATCATCTCACTGCACAGCCGATGATCGCCAGGTGCTTTTAGCTCAGTGTGCTACAGTCACGTCTCTAATTCTTGCCATTTGTTAAATTGACAAAATCTTAAAATCTTAAATCTTAAAATATCTTTTATAACTCCAGAACTAAAGGAAAAAAAAAGGAAAAATAGAAAGCTGTAACAGTAACCTATAGGAGATAGGTTTCATTTTTACCATAGAGGCTTTCTTCTGCTACTTGGAGTCTGAAAAACTAAGGGTTGGCCATCAAAAACACTTCTACCTGAAAAAGATAGACGCTTATGTTATCACTACTTACAAGAAAGGTTCTCAAGGGTTCATCACACATTTCATCACATTTTCATTTAAATGCAGAGATGATAGTTAGGATACAAAGTCTTTTTAAATTACTGATTTTCTTTTAACCTCCGTAGAAGAAATTTTATGTATCAAAATCAAATGTTTTTCATCTTCTTTCTAATTATCAGTTTATTTTCTTAAAGGCAAATCATGGTAAATATACATTATTAGCTTCCTGATATACTCAGATCTTTTTCTAAAACTTTAAAAGTAAATCCTATATGATAAAGGACAAATGAATACCAAATATATGCCTCTCAAAATCTTTACTACTGTTTATACATATGTAAAAATATAAAAGAATGAAAGTGTTATGCAAAAGTTCCATCAAAGCCATATTTCAATGGAAAATGCAGTCTCGAAGAGGTACTCTCATTTGCTTTTGAAATCTGATTTAGCAGAAGTGGCTTATTCCTTAAACGGCTAATTCTCCCCTTTTGCTTGAAGATGATGTTAAGGTTACAATTCTGCCAAAAAGCTTAAGTCTCAACTCCTCTCTAACCCATTAGAACCTAACTTATGTCAGAACATAATCCAGCCAGGGAAATACTGGAATCTGATGAGGGGAAGAGGGAAAGGGGAAAGGGACTAGAATCTTATCAGAGCTGCATTACTTAGTATGTGCCTGCCAGAGCAGGAGAGCACCTGTGTTAGGACTTGATTCTTAGGGTGTAAAATCAAAGGGAGTGAAATATTAAACTGACCATGAGAAGTCTATGTGGAGAGCGCTCTCCTAGGATATAGGAACTTCCCTGATGGCTCGGCTGGTAAAGAATCTGCCTGCAACACAGGAGACCCAGCTTCGATCCCTAGATTGAGAAGATCCCCTAGAGAAAAGAATGGCAACCCACTCCAGCATTCTTGCCTGCAGAATTCCATAGACAGAGTCTGGTGGGCTATATATTCCTTGGGGTAACAAAGAGTGGGACATGACTGAGTGACTCTCAGTGTATAGTATTTCCATACTGGCAAGACCAGGAAGGGCTACTCTGAAGGCACCAAGAAAGAAGGAGACTGATGGGCCATACTTTTGTGAAACAGAAATTCCAGGACTGTGATGACAGATTGTAGAAGAAGGGATTAAAGCCTCAGGGGGAAGTGGGTACACTGTGGTGAATCTGTGATGCAACTGTTACATCCCCACTAGTTTTGGTGTCTTTCAGATGATTCCCATTGTGTTCCTATAACACAGGTGCAGACTCCTATCACTCTGCACCATGACTTGTCAAAATGTGCTGTTACTGTTGGCTTATTTGTAAAAATAAAATCATTGATTTATCCACTGAGGTTAAGAAATCTGCTTTATGCTCATCTAACTTCAATCCTACATGAAGATTGAAGGCAGGAGGAGAAGGGGACGACAGAGGACAAGATGGTTGGATGGCATCACTGACTCAATGAACAAGAGTTTGAGCAAGCTCCAGGAGATGGTGAAGGACAAGGAGGCCTTGTGTGTTGCAGTTCATGGGGTCACATTGAGTCAGATATGAATGAGTGACTGAACAACAAACCAGGCAGTGGACTCTGTCAACACTTTGATCTTGGACTTTCCAGCCTCCAGAACTGTAAGAAATATTTTTCTGTTTAATCATTCAGTCTAACACATATTTGTTATAGCACCCCAAATGAAGACACTAACCATTGGACTAAATATTGAAAGACAATATCATTTAGTCTTTAAATCCCTGGATTATGTTATCTCTAATTTACAGATGAAGCAGTTGAGGCTTAAAGGGGCAAATCCATTTGTCCATGGTTACATTGCCGACCCAATGCCAAATAGATAGTTGAAGTCCAGCAACATGATTTAAACAGAGATGTGCTACCTTCTCAGTTAACAGATATTCAATCACTCTTCAGTAAAACAAGTATTTGACATGTCATTAAATATTAAACATAGAAATAAAATTCCATGAGCAAAATGAGAATCTCTTTATTGGAAGAGGATAACCGTCTCCATGCAATCTATAGACCCATAATTTTTTTTAATGAACATATTGCAGTTTATATTTAAATAATTTAAAAACTAAGATATACTGGTTAAAAGAAAGGACTTGTGATTATACAATTATAATATATTATATGTGTTATAAATATTATAATTATAAGTTAACCAAAATATTTTGAGAAAGAGACAAGAGAGACAGATACACAGACAAACCCTAAAACACCAAAAAGAAACAGACATAGATTTACTGGGGAAAAAAAGTCTTTCATGATGAGTGGATTTAGTATCAATATATTGGGCTCCCCTGGTGGTTCAGATGGTAAAGAATCTGCCTGCAATGCAGGAGATCTGGGTTCGATCCCTGTGTCTCCCTTGGAGAAGGAAATGGCAACCCACTGCAGTATTCTTTTTTTTTTTTTTAATTAATTTTACTTTAACTGGAGGCTAATTACTTTACAGTATTGTGGGGGGGGGGGGTTTGCCATAAAGTGACACAAATCAGCCACGGGTGTACTTGTGTCCCTATGTCCCGAATCCCCCCCTCACCATCCCATCCCTCAGGGTTGTCCCAGTGCACCGGGCTTGAGTGCCCTGTTTCATGCATTGAACTTGGACTAGTCATCTGTTTCACATACAGTAATAACACATGTTTCAATGCTATTCTCTCAAAGCATCCCACCCTTGCCTTCTCCCACAGAGTCCACAAGTCTGTTCTTTACATCTGTGTCTCTTTCGCGGTCTTGCATATGGAATTGTCATTACCATTTTTCTAAATTCCATATATATGCATTAATACACTGTATTTGTGTAAGTCAGAAAGAAAAACACCACTCCAGTATTCTTACCTGGAGAATTCCACGGACAGAAGAGCCTGGTGGTCTACAGTCTACGGGGTTGCAAAGAGTTGGACATGACTAAGCAACTAACACTTTCACTTTTCACTTTCATTATACTGAGCCCTCTAGTAAGTCTAGGGTTTCTTGGGTAGTTCAGCTGGTAAAGAATCTACCTTCAATGCAGGAGACCCCAGTTTTGATTCTTGGATAAGTAAGTTCCCCTTAATTATAATATATTATATGTGTTATAAATATTATAATTATAAGTTAACCAAAATATTTTGAGAAAGAGACAAGAGAGACAGATACACAGACAAACCCTAAAACACCAAAAAGAAACAGACATAGATTTACTGGGGAAAAAAAGTCTTTCATGATGAGTGGATTTAGTATCAATATATTGGGCTCCCCTGGTGGTTCAGATGGTAAAGAATCTGCCTGCAATGCAGGAGATCTGGGTTCGATCCCTGTGTCTCCCTTGGAGAAGGAAATGGCAACCCACTGCAGTATTCTTTTTTTTTTTTTTAATTAATTTTACTTTAACTGGAGGCTAATTACTTTACAGTATTGTGGGGGGGGGGGTTTGCCATAAAGTGACACAAATCAGCCACGGGTGTACTTGTGTCCCTATGTCCCGAATCCCCCCCTCACCATCCCATCCCTCAGGGTTGTCCCAGTGCACCGGGCTTGAGTGCCCTGTTTCATGCATTGAACTTGGACTAGTCATCTGTTTCACATACAGTAATAACACATGTTTCAATGCTATTCTCTCAAAGCATCCCACCCTTGCCTTCTCCCACAGAGTCCACAAGTCTGTTCTTTACATCTGTGTCTCTTTCGCGGTCTTGCATATGGAATTGTCATTACCATTTTTCTAAATTCCATATATATGCATTAATACACTGTATTTGTGTAAGTCAGAAAGAAAAACACCACTCCAGTATTCTTACCTGGAGAATTCCACGGACAGAAGAGCCTGGTGGTCTACAGTCTACGGGGTTGCAAAGAGTTGGACATGACTAAGCAACTAACACTTTCACTTTTCACTTTCATTATACTGAGCCCTCTAGTAAGTCTAGGGTTTCTTGGGTAGTTCAGCTGGTAAAGAATCTACCTTCAATGCAGGAGACCCCAGTTTTGATTCTTGGATAAGTAAGTTCCCCTTGAGAAGGGATAAGCTACTCACTCCAGTATCCTTGGGCTTCCCTGGTGGCTCAGACAGTGAAGAATCCACCTCCAATGCAGGATACCTGGGTTCTATCCCTGGGTTGGGAAGATCTCCGGAGGAAGGCATGGCAACCCACTCCAATATTCTTGCCTGGAGAATCCCCGTGGACAGAGGAGCCTGGTGGGCTACAGTCCATGGCGTCGCAAAGAGTCAGACACGACTGAGCAACTAAGCACAGCACGGTAGGTCGAAGTGCTTGAAACTATTCTATTTCATTCTTTTTTTTTATTTCATTCTTAAAATGTATTTTGAGATAATGCTTTTACTCCAAATGTGTAAATGAGAATAGTGATACTTAGCATACTTTCTATGCCTGATAAAAATGAAATGCCACATTTTTTTTCTAAATTTCATTGTATTCAGAAATACCATGTAACATCTGAAATCTGAGTTATTTCAAATTCTGAGATAGCTAAAATGTTTAAATTTAAAAGTATATACGTTTATTTCAGTTGGCAGGAAGACTATCAAACTATGAATAATTAAAACTACTTTATGTTTAAAGGCAAATTCATATTTATATATATGTAAAATTGATATGTTAAAATAACCTTACTAATAATTTACACGGTGGAACCATTTGAACATGTCATGGTTCTGTAAATTCAGTTTCAAAATGAAGCTTCCCATTCCCCTTTCAGAATAGCTATAAATGATTGTGTTACATTTTATCTCTCTCCAGTGAATTATGAATGAATTTTAATCTTAGGGTGTCAGTATCTGAATAGCATATTTTGAGGACTATACACAGCTTTATAGATCACTTTGTGACTGTGCCCACTCATTTTAGTATAAATGAGCAATTAAAGAAACTCCAAGGAGACACTGCCATCTTCAATTATCTAGATTGAAGGATCACATCTGCTGTTATTTGGCTGTTAATATTGTTAAAAACTTTCCCTCTTTTTAAAAAAGTAAATATTAGAGAAAAATGTCATTTCTAGTATTTCTTTATGAAGGAATTTACAAAAACAATACAGTGAATCTGTATTTTATCATTTTCACCTCTGTACACCTCTTTGTGAAGGTAAAATTAATTCAGCATGTATTGGTCATCCAGGGTAGAAGATTGTTTAAGAGAAAATGACTTAAACTCATAGTTGACTGATAAGTTATCAGTCTCTGATGCCGGGAAAGATTGAGGGAAGAAGAAGAGGCAGTCAGAGGATGAGATGGCTGGATGGCATCACCAGCGCAATGGACATGTTCTTGGGCAAACTTCAGGAGATGGTGAAGGACAGAGAGACCTGGCATGCTGCAGTCCATGGGGTCACAAAGTGACAGACACAACTGGGTGACTGAACAACAGCAACAGCAGTCTTACTAGTCCCAGTGTTAACTACGAAGTAATTATGTAGCACAAGAGCTGTCCAGGTGGCTCAGCGGTAAAGAAGCCACTTGCCAAAGCAGGATACGCAGGTTCAACCCCTGATCCAGGAAGATCCCCTGGGAAAGAAACGGCAACCCACTCTAGCATTTTTGCCTGAAAATTCCATGAACAATGGAGCCTAGTGGGCTAGAATCTCAGGAGTTGGACATGACTTAGAGATGAAACAACACTTTTGTACAAATAGGGCCTATAAGAACATTTATCAACTAAATGCATGGGTTAATTTACAATAGTAAATATGAGGTGAAAGTCCCCATTTCTCAAATTTACGGTCATAAGAAACAATTTATTAAAATGGGAATACTTATGCCCTCAAACTTTCAAAGCCAAGGCAAACACTTACAACACTGTGTTGTAAGTGACAGTCAAAGAAAAAAAAAATATATATATATATATATAAGAACAATAAAAATGCAAAAGGCTCTAATTTGTAATCTTATGTTGTATATGTTTAGAGCTATATTTTATTTATTTCTTTATATTTTAATATTATTTAACAATCTGCTAAACTTATTGTGTGCCAAGCACTGGAATAATAATTTTGTTGCACATTATCTTACTGATTTTTTCAAGTTCACATGATGAAGATAGAATCAAGATTGCCCAGAAAAATATCAATAACCCCAGATATGCCGATGACACCATGTGGCAAAAAAGCAAAGAGGAAGTAAAGAGACTCTTGATGAAGTTGAAATAAGAGAGTGAAAAAGCTGGCTTAAAACTCAGCATTCAAAAAACTAAGGTCATGGCATCCAGTCCCATCACTTCCTGGCAAATAAATGGGTAAAAAATGGAAATAGTGATGTTTTCTTTTCTTGGGCTCCAAAATTACTGCAGAATGTGATGCAGCTGAAAATAAAAGATACTCACTCCTTTGAAGGAAAGCTATGGCAAACCTCAACAGCATATTAAAAATCAGAGATATCTCTTTGCTGACAAAGGTCTGTATAGTCAAAGCTATGATTTTTCTGATAGTCATGTATGGATGTGAGAGCTGGACCATGAAGAAGGCTGAGCACTGAAGAGTTGATGCTTTCTAACAACTGATGCTTTCTAACTGTGATGCTGGAGAAGACTCTTGAGAATCCCTTGGACTGCAAGGAGATCAAACCAGTCAATCCTAAAGGAAATCAAGTCCGAATATTCACTGGAAGGACTGATGCTGAAGTTGAAGCTTTAATAATTTGGCCACCTGATACCAAAAGCCAACTCATTTTAAAAGACCCCAGTGCTGAGGGCAGGAGGAGAAGGGGGTGATGGAGGATGAGATGGTTGGATGGCATTATCGACTCACTGGGCATGAGTCTGAGCAAACTCTGAGATAGTAAAGAACAGAGAGGCCTGATGTGATGCAATCTATAGGGTCACAAAGAATCAGACACAGCTTAGCAACTGAATAATGAATGAAGATATTATTAAAATTTTCATTTTATAACTAAGAGAACTATTTTAGTTCTTTAACAATCAAGTATTTCTTGTGTGCCAGGATCTCTTCTAAGCACTTCCTAAATATAAACACACTTGACTCTCAAAACAATCCGTTGAATTAGAGATCATTATCTCCCACATTTGCAGATGAGGAAACTGAAAGAGTACACACTATTCCCAAAGTTTCACAGCTGTTAAGTGATGAACCTGATATTCAAACCCCAGCACTTTGGCTCTAACCTAAAGAAAAAACAGCTAACAATTGAGGAGAAGAAAAGATTTAAATGTAAGTCTACCTACAATTGGGCTTTCCAGGTGGCACTAGTTAAAGAACCCACCTACCAAGGCAGGAGACATAAGAGATGTGGTCTCGATCTCTGAGTTGGGATTGGAGGAGGGCATGGCAATCCATTCCAGTATTCTTGCCTGGGAAATCCCATGGACCTGGTGGGCTACTGTGCATAGGGTCACATAGAGTCAGACATAGCTGAAGCGACTCAGCGTGACGCACTACCCACAGTACCAGTTTAGGAACTAAGCAAGCATGGCCCCTGGTCTGGGGCTTGCACTTCAGAAGAACTCTGCCTCTTCCTGACACGCACTGTTCCACAGGGCACAAGGTCCACAGGGCTGAGACATGAGAACACTAAGGACCTCATCTCAGCTCCCTCTCAACTGTGTGTACACTTCCAGTGGGGGCAGTCCTAAGCCTGAAGAGTGAACAAGAGCAGTTTTGCAGGAAGATGACCCGAGCTGGGCTGCGCAAGCTGAGATAGTTATTCAGAGATCCCTATTACAGAACAGAGAAGAAACAGGCAAGAAGGCAGTGGAAGACAGCCTGGAGGCCAAGATCTAGAGGCCAGTAGCCAAGCCTCTCTGTGATGCCCTATTTTTATGCCGAACTCTACACTGACTGAACAATTTAGATAAAAACCTGAGCTTCCAGGTCATCATGAAGGCACATTTTTCAGAATAGAAGCAGAAACATTGTATTGAATAATTTGGAACTCAGGAAAGTTTCATAATTCATAACTTTCAAATATCTAATTATGGTATTAGTAACTCCCTTGGTCCTACTTATCTAGAACTCTACAAAGTTTAGGGGTAGAATTGCATGTAATTCCAAAAATATGCATTCCTGATCCTTATCCTATTTTTTTTCTGAAGATATGAAAAAATGTGCTGTCCAAAGGGGCAGAGAATACAGTTGTAATGTTCACAAGGAAAAAGTATTTCCTCTCAAGTATATTTAGTTCGATTTCCATTTGGCATATCTTTATGAATCACAGCTGCAAAAGAGATGTTTATAGAATTGAAGAAATGCAGAGGAATCTCTAAAATTAAAAATGGGGTCCAAGAATTATATACAAAGAAGAACTAGACAATTATGATATCAATTTCTGGCAGTGCATTTAGAAATGATAACTTAAGAATTTATCCTTCAGCTTGTATAATCTCTCTTCTGCTACTATCCCCTTTTTAAAACATTTGTTACTAAATGCAAAGAAACTTCATAAAACACAACTGGCATTGAATTTCAAGCTACTTGACTGATTTTAAGGTATTGATGTAAAATTTTGATAGCTAAATGGCTCTTCCTACTCATTTTTCTGTTCCTACAGTGGTCTAATGACAGGGATCATAAGTTTTCCTAGATATTCTATATCACTTTAACAGTTCATCTCATTCAATATTTCAGTTAAAAATTAGTACATCATTTGATCTGAAAAATACTTCCAATTTCTAGCAAAACACAACTTCAGGAAAAAAAATCAATATTACATTAACTTTGAGGTTTATGGGAACATATAAGGAATAGAGACAAACATGGCAAGAATAGCCAGAAAGAACGAGGAAGAAAAACAGTCTTACAAGGGCAACATTTCTTGCCAAAATAGAACTCCCAAACCAGAAAGAATTAATCTTTTCATTAAATGTTAATAAATCTCTGTTTTGAAAAATGGGCTTTGAAAAGCCTAGTCACACATGACTAAGAATGATGAACTGTTGTACATAGCCAAACTACTAGATAAAGCATCAAACTCTGGGACAGAAAAAGCTAATATATAAGAGGTCCAGCTTTTCATATCTCCTTGAAATTTTTCTCTTTCGTCATTCTTAATAGCTTTTGTACTAGACAAACGTTATTTTACAAAGATGAAGTAGAAATATTGAACATATCTTGCTCTCTTAAAACTTTCTCAGTTTTGCATAGGGAGAGGCCAACTGGAATGTGTGATCTGATTTCAGTATTTCCTTTCCCTAATATCTATTTTATCAGCATGCCAATATTACATGCAAAGTTCAACTATCTAGTTAGACCCATTTATATGGAAAGGAAGCATATTAATCTTTCTAAGTTTCAGGGTTTTGCACTTCACACTTCTGTGAGAGATAGAGGGTTGTTTTTGTTTTTGTTTTTTTTTAAGAAAAATTGACCGTGAATCTTTGTTGCCATTTAGCACAGAAACCCAAGAGGAGAAGATAATCAACAAATCTCCCCATACGATGACAAAAGACCTGTCTGCTTTGTGAAGGAGAAAATGCAGTCTAGCAATTGAACAGGTTTCTATACTATCTCCAGAATCTTGGTGTTTAGATAAATACTTCATAGTTTGCATTTTCAGATGGATATTATGTAAATATAGACCAAAGCCAGAAGAAAACCACAGGTGTATACAATAAGAAAACTGTTCTCTGGTATTCCAACATTTAGGGAAACAGATGATGGTAAAATTGCAGCATAGATCTCTAAAAGAACTATTTTCTTACTGTAGTATGATGTAATCTCTGATTTTAAACTGTTAGGTTAAAAAAATTGCTATAACTCTAAAACAAGTTAGCTAACATTTTTCCTATTGAATCAACAGATTTCACAACTATCTAGTGTTAACACAATTGGTAGATGTTATTATCAAAAGTCTATTTGAGAAAACTTGTGTTTCAACCCAATACATATGATCTTAAAAAATACAATCTAAGAGTATGAAAAAGAATATTAAGTGGAAAAAGAAGGGATTATAAATAACTGTATATCATTTAAGGTTATTTTTTGCCTCCAAAATGGATTAGTTTCAGTCAGCTGGCCTTTAATTCTGCTAAGAATTTCTATGGATTTTAAAGTTACGCAATTAAAATCATGCTCAAAATTACCCATCTGAATATGAGAAAGCCACATATCCAGTGCTTTTCAACCTTCACTGGTCAAGTACTGAAGCAAGAGATGCTAATTCTTTCCATTTCAAGTTCCTCGTGATTATGCAGAAGCTGGTAAATATCAGAGAATCTCAGAAGTAAAAGTTCATGGTATATCTGAGATGAGGCTACTGGGTTATCCCTACGCTAAGCTGTTGGTCATGTCAGTTCTTGAAGTAAAAGACAGGCCAAAACGATATGAGATGGGGCTCGGTGCATCTGTGCTAAGTCACTGCAGTCGTGTCTGACTCTGTGTGACCCCATGGGCTGCAGCCCACCAGGCTCCTCTGTCCATGGGACTCTCCAGGAAAGAACACTGGAGTGGGTTGCCATGCCCTCCTCCAGGGAATTTTCCCAATCCAGAGATCAAACCCACTTCTAATGTCTCCTGCATTGGCAGGCTAGATCTGTGCAAATCATATCTCTAATAGGGATCTTAACCTTAACGTGTCTACAATCCATCCTATTATTTTTCCCCAAATCCACACAAATTTTCCTACAATTCTCTCTAACTTTATAAAGAGCAAGTTGCTCAAGCTAAATTGGCAATAACTTTAACTGAAGTAGACATATTATGTGAGCCAGGCAGTTGAAGGGAGAAAACTGAGGAAAAGTGATATTGCATATAAACCAGGTCATATTTCTACCCATGTTGAAATAATTCCTGCTGAGAAACTATGACAATAGGCATAATTATTTTCTATTCCTCCACATGCTGAAGTTACATTCACTCTTTAGTATTTAGAGATCATTGGAGACTATATCTTTCAGGAGTTACTACAGTTGGAGAATGAACTAGAAAAAATAAATAGTAATTAAAGACTCATAGAAATTCTGGGTGGTAGACATTTAGAGACAGTGTCAATGTAAGAAAGAGAATGAGTAATCTAAAAGCAAATATATAAACTGGATATAATTTTCAAAGCATAGATTTTTTTATCATTTCCTAAAAATTATGTGAAAACATAATTTTGATGATAAATATAAAAGTTAAAAATAATATTTACTAATGAAAGTGGA
>SJYC01135502.1:0-17475 GCA_006408675.1 Madoqua kirkii
TAAAAATATATTCTGGATAAAGTCATTTATCAGATATATGTTCTAATATCTTCTGCATGTTTCATCTATTTATTTTCTTAATGATGTCTTTAATGAGGTTTTAACTTTGGTAAGTCTAATTTATTGTTTTTCTCATCTTATGATTAATGTTATCTGTGTCTTTTCCACTAAAAATAGTATTGAATATAAATCACATGATATTCTCGAGCTTTAGTTTAGAAGTTTTATAGATTTACTATCCACACTTAGGTATATGATCAGCTTAAGAGAACTTCTATGGATGATTTGAAGTAGGGTTTGTGGTTTTGATTTGTTTTGCTTTTCCCCCGTATGGATATCAAATTGTCCCATTACCAATTGCTGAAAAATGCTAATATTTTTCCCACTGACTTAAAGTTACTCCTTCTTTAGAAATTAATGTGACTACTTCTGTGAGTATAATTTTGAAATATCAATTATGTTTTCTTGCTCTATTTATTTAGTCTCATCACAATGTTTCAAATCGTCTTGATGAATAAAGATTTAGAGTAAATCTTGAGATAATAAAATGTAAATCTTCCAACTTCTTCCTTTTTAAGAAGACTAATCTGGGTTTGTATATACATATAAATTTTGGAGTCTATTTCTCCATTTCTACAACTTACCTTCCTTGGACTTTGATTTGTATAGGATATACACGTAAATGTGAGGATTTGATAGTTATGAACCATGCAGTAAACAGCTAGGTGGACTGTTCTTTTAAAAAATATTCTGGTGGCAAAATGCCTAGAACATGTTGTGCACTTAATACTTTTACCTTTTTATAATTTGTTTTGTGCTTATTCATTGATTTCATTAGGCAGCAGCTACTAAAAGCACCTAATGTAGAGACAAAATTAAGAAAAAACTAAAAGTGTTAAAAAATTATAGAACATAATTTAAGAATCCTGGCACAACAGGAACTGTGTGAATGGAAATTTTAACCTTGATAGCTGCTATATCCACTCTCTGCACTTATAGTAACTAAATTTTCAGTATATACAATATTTCTTCTTTCAGAATCTCTCTTTCATAATTCTAAAGTCTTTTACTGACTTTAGAAAGGTCTCAGCTTGGGAAAAAGATGACAGTTGAAATAAAGCAAGACCACACATGAAAGGTGAAGATAATAGGCATTTGGGGAAGTTGAGGCTTGGATGGTGGTAGAAGTACACTTATCCAGGAAATAAGTGAGTGCCAAAGGCCCATGTCAACTACCTCATACTTTTGTTAACTGTAAACTTTGCCTTTATGTGCTCAACAGAGCCATTATGTTGTTACATTTTTTTTTCTGAATACATATAATTCAGCATATAGTATCAGTAGATAACACATAGTCCTCAAAATTTAGTCTTTCCACTATCACATTTAATCACAGTCAAGTTCCTTATGAGCACACTGCCAAGCAGATATTATCTATATTTGATAATTCAACTGTATTCAAAAAGAGAATAAAAACTAAAAGTTCCATATAGCTGTTAATTTTCAATTTATCAATATTGAGATTATTTTCATGGATTACATATTTAAAAAGTAGAAAGGTGGAGTTGCTGGATTTGTCCATTTAAAACCTTTCTCTCTGCTGTGTCACTTTAGATTATCAGTAGAAAACTAAAACTATACTCAAGATCTTGGATTGTGGCACCAAGTATCTGTATTTTCTTTAGAGAATCTGGAAAGTGCTTCCAATCTAGATATTTTAGAATCACCTAGAAAGTATTAAAAGTAAATACACTTGTCCCAATCATCACCTATGATAAAAGTTTTTCAGGTTTTCTCTGTATGTTTGGTCAAGAATCTGCCTGCCAATGCAGAAGGCATAAGAGATGCATCTTCAGTCCCTGGGTTGGGAAAATCCCCTGGAGTAGGAAATGGCAACTCACTCTAGCATCCCTGCCTGGAAAATTCCATGGACAGAGCAGGCTACAGTCCATAGGGTCACAAAGAGTCAGGCACGACTGAGTGGACTGAGCGTGCACACATGCGTGCACACACACACATATATCTTCATATGTCTTTTTTTTTTTTTTGCTTTGGGTCTCTGTTGCTGTGCACAGACTTGTTGCTATGACTTTTCTTGTTGCAGAGCACAGGCTCTAGGCACACAGGCCTTAGTAGCTGCAGTGAGTGGGCTCAGTAGTTGCAGCTTGCCAGCTCTAGAGTGTGGACTCAGTACTTGTGGCACACAGACTTAGTTGCTCCATGGCATGTGGAATCTTCATGTACCAGAGATCAAATCTCTGTCCCCTGCATTAACGGGTGAATTCTCATGCACTGTACCGCTAGGAAAGTCCTGTTTGTATGTCTTTAAGCAGGGAGAGAGTACTACAAAAAAAAGGAAGAGTTGAAAGGATTGGACCTCTTAACAATTCAACAAGGCTGGAAATATATGGTTTTGGTGAGAATAACATATGGTGGCATGGATGCTGTGAATTTTGTCCCTTTTCATGATCTGCAACCACTGCCGGGCTTATGTTTGTGAATATGTTACTTTACATGGCAAATAAGTCTTTAGTAATAGAGTTAGTGTTGGTAACCAGCCAACTTTAAGAAAGGGAGATTTTCCTGGATTGTTCATGCGGGCCCAGCCCACTGTAATCACATGGGACCTTAAAAGTGCAAACAGAAGTCAGAACAATGCAATAGGAGAGATGCGACCGAAGAGATCCCTAGGAAAGATGAGGCAGATGAGAAAAATCAGAGAGATCTGAACTGTGGAAAGATATTATTTACTGTTACTAGTTTGGAAGGATTCCACAAGTCAGGAAATGTGGGTAGCGCTAAAAACTGGGGAGGCTTCCAACTGACGGCCACCTAAGAAATGGGAGGCTCCGTCCTACAGCCAAATGGAACTCAATTGTGGCAACAGCTTGAAATAAGCCTGGGAACATATTCTCCCCTAGAGCCTCCAGAAGGCGATGAAACCTGCTAACCTTGATTTCAGTCCAACAAAGCCCAGAGCAAAGAACCAGTCGAGGCACACTGGGCCCAGACTTATGATCTATAGAAATGTGAAATGATGATTTTATGTATTTTTAAGCCATTAAATTTGTGTCCATCTATTACAACAAATTGTTATAGCAACAATAGAAAGTTAATAAAGACCTTGTAAATTCATTTCTAGAGCCTAAACTTTTCAAATGTTTGAGAAACTTTATCAAACAACAGCACATGAGTCAAATCCAGGCGACATTTTGTATAGTCTTAGAGCTAAGAATTATTTTACATATTAAGAAGTTAAAAAATGAAAAGAATATTTTGTGAAACATGATAGTACATGAAATTCAAATGTAAATATATATAAATGAGATTTTATTGAAACAGACACAATCATGTATGTATAGTCTATGACTATATTCTTGATGTAATATGAGTTAATTAGTTGTGACAGACTGTAGCTTGCAAAGCTAAAATATTATGAGATGAAATTGAAGTTCTTTATAATTCCCTCCCCCATTCCTCCCTATGCATATTTAGAGGTTCACTGAGGAAAGTTTTAAGAAAGCACAAATCCATTTTTATGGGTAGGCCTCAAAGTCCTCATGTACTTGCTGTACCCCACACTTAGAATTCAGAAGTTTGTTACAAAACTCTTAACTAAGTTGTTCTTACCAGTTTATAAGGAAGAAGCAGAGTCTGTCTCAGGTCAACAAATGCTTAGGTCATGTTCTCTGGGCTGTGTCTCTTTCCAGATTTGAGGTTAGGTCATTGCCCTTTGACTTTGGCTTATGTTGGGTTCAGAAAATTATTCACTTACAGTTTTTAAATTTACCTACAGTTTTTCAGAGACCTGAAAAAACTATTATTCTCACAATTAAAAACTGTGAAAGTGGTGACTCATGGTAAAGAATCCACCTGCCATGCAGGAGACTAGCTTCAATCCCTGGGTTGGGAAGATTCCCTGGAGAAGGGAATGGCAACCCACTCCTGTATTCTTGATTGGGTAATTCCATGGACAGAGTAACCTGGTAGGCTACAGTCCATGGGGTCACAAAGAAACAACTGAGTGACTAACACTTTCACTTTCACCTCTGAGCTGAAAGCAGAGTCATCTTTTAATTTGCACATATCGTGAAGCATGCTTTTAGTTCCTCCAAATTTTAGGAGTAGAACAGATATGAGGAGTACTTCTTATTTTTCTCCAAACTTGAAATAGTGATGATAATAGGAATAACATTTACTATATGAATGGAGCAAAAATATTTTCCAGTTAATCAATTTAATTACAAAGTTAACAGCTCAAACTTTAAAATAGAATCCTCTTATTTGAATCCTTAATTTTGGAGAATTCAGATGGGAGAATTTTGAAATTGTCATGTGTATTATGAACAGGTAAAATCCTGGGAAGTGCAGCTGTCAAAATTTCAATGGAATAATACCAACATTTAAAACTTACATAACAGTTATTCTATTTTTAAATTCAATAGTGAAAGGAAATGGTTGGAAATAGTACTGTTACCAGCCAGAAGGGGAGCAGAATTAGGGAATGAAAGGAAAGAGTATTTGTGACTATGACTGAATCTCATAATCACTCTGAAGGATTCTCTGCCACTGCATCTGGTGAGAATCCTATTTTTTTGTTTGTTCAGGGGAAACACACAAATCTGAGGTTCTGAAGATATTGAAGAGAAGACTCCCTGGGTGATGATAAATTTTTATAAGGTCATGAATAATAAATTACTAACTCTTCACTTGAGGTGGCCAAAGTACAGGAGTTTCAGCTTTAGCATCACTCCTTCCAAAGAAATCCCAGGGCTGATCTTCAGAATGGACTGGATGGATCTCCTTGCAGTCCAAGGGATTCTCCAGAGTCTTCTCCAACACCACAGTTCAGAAGTATCAATTCTTCTGCAGTCAGCTTTCTTTATAGTCCAACTCTCACATCCATACATGACCACAGGAAAAACCATAGCCTTGACTAGACGGACCTTTGTTGCCAAAGTAATGTCTCTGCTTTTCAATATGCTGTCTAGATTGATCATAACTTTTGCTGGGAGGGGTTGGGGGCAGGAGGAGAAGGGGATGACAGAGGATGAGATGGCTGGATGGCATCACCGACTAGATGGACATGAGTCTGAGTGAACTCCAGGAGATGGTGATGGACAGGGAGGTCTGGCGTGCTGCAATTTATGGGGTTGTGAAGAGTCGGACATGACTGAGCAACTGAACTGAAGGGCTAATATGACCACAAGAAAGAGATGAGGGATACATGGTCTTAGAATTGGACACGACTTGGCAATTGAATCACAGCAAGCTTTCCTCTTAGTGTCATCACTTATCCTTTTAAGTGGAGACATGTTGAAATGTGGGTTTCATCTAAGAAACAAGGTTACTGCTGTTTCTTTCCTTTTTAACCCTTGCTTAACCTTTTGGTTAAGTTTTCGTCTTTTAGGCTCTAATGGTTTGAAGTGAAGCTCATGATGGTTCAAGGCATTCAGCCCATTTGAGTAGAAAATAATCCTGGGTCCCTACAGGTCCTTGGAACAGTGAACAAGGGATTTCTACACCTCTAGGGTAGGCTAGGGTCTGTGACCCTTGTCCAGAAGGAAGAAGTCCCAAAGAAGGGACCTTCAGCCCCTTACCCCTTAGGAATAGGGGTATAGTCTCTCAGAGCGGAATGAGACAGGCTGGGACCTGGGACCCCTGGACTTGGGACCCCTTGCTATGCAACCTCTCCTAGAGCAACAAAATACAAAGAAACTCTATGAGACTAAAATTAACTGCATACATGCATAGTTAGGGCAAATTCTGGACAAAAGATACAAAGAGCGTAAAAAATCCAGCTGCCACTTTTGAAGAGGCAGGGGGTCAGGAGCAACAATAGGGTACAGTGTATGCCCCCACACACAACACCAGCAACCCAACACCACCTAAAGTGTGGGCGAAACACCCAAGCCAAACCTCTGGCCTGAGCACTGGGCACATTCCTGCCCTCACCCCATGAAGGGAACAAACTCCCACCCTACCACCCCAGAAAGAGCAAGCAAGGGAAACTGCTCTTTGTTCTTGCTCCTCCTCCCCGTGCAGCAGGGGCCCAAATAAAGCCTTGCCTGCAAAAAGAAAGAAAGAAAGAAGAACTGTGTTAGGCTGTGTTTGAGAAGTGAAAATGCTTCAGAGGGAGACCTAAGAGATCTATCAGTGAGGGAAGAGGGATGGTTGCTCAATAAAGACAAGGTCACATTATTCTGGTATGAATCACAGTTTGGCATAAACAAAAATTCACAAGTTCAGACTCTTGATAATTGTCAAAGGGAAGAAGGGTGAGCTGGAGGAGAAGATAACTAAATTCATTGGGATTTACAATGTAAACTAGAATGCCAATCTAATCATTCATAATGAGAAATGAAAATACAGTATGACTGGTCCACCAGCCCATATGGGCTGGTATTATCTCTGTGTAGAAAAACCTTTATTGTTTACCCACATTATCATCTGAAGATAATACGAAAAAATAATAATCTATAGTTTATTGAAGTTTTGTGAATAAATGAATATGTGTTAATTCACTTAAACAGTTGTGAAAGTAATCAATACTCAACAGTTGCATCAATTACATCATCATTAATCAAGCTACGAAGTTAGGTTAAATGAAAGATCATTTGATTGTACATTGTATTGCAGAAGTTGGTAATGGGACTCAGTTTACCAGGTTAGCAAGTTCAGAGGGACATTTAGTTCCAAATCAGAATCCTGGTTACTAGTACTTTCAGGCAAATAAGTCATATGTGATAACATTATCTTAATTGTGTATCACCTGCTCTTTCCATTTTCAGCGGTCTTGGTTTGCAATGCATACATCCATGCTCGGTCGAGTAGTAGTGGCCAACTCTTTGTGACCCCGTGGTCTGTAGCCTGCTAGACTCCTCTGTCTGTGGGATTCTCCAGGCAAGAATCCTGGAGCAGGCTTCCATTTCCTCCTCCAGGGGATCTTCCTGATGCAAGGATAAGAACCCACGTCTCCTGTATCGGAAGGCTGATTATTTACCACTGAGCCACCTAGGAAGCCCTTTCAGTACATAACTGCTTCAGAATTTTACACAATAGTAACTCTGACCTTGTTAAAGTATCTTTAAGTATGGACCTTTGAAACAGTGGGAAAGAGAGCTTAGGTATAGTAAGAATGCCAGTTATAAATGTTTTTGTTTAAAATACTTCTTAATGTATTTTCACTTTGTGAAGTTTCCTCAAAAAAATCCTAAGTCATATGGTTCAAACTGACAGTGAAAAGCTGAATCAATGTTCCTTCTCATTTATTTCATGAATCACTCAGAATTTAATTTACCCAATACAAGGATATTGGACAAATGCTAGTATATGATGACTTTGCTTCTCAAAGTAATTATCAGGAGCAGTAGAAATGCTTGAGAATTGAGTTGCTCAGTTCTATAATCTTTTTGCCTACTGATGAAAATGTTAAGTACATTTTAACAGAAAAAAATACATTAGTATATTTTTTAAATAAAACAATTTTTACTGTCCACACATTGCAATTCAAGTCATAACTGCTGATGTCTTATGCTAGTTACCTAACAGTAAAATGTTATTGATGTAATCAAAATGAGCTGATTATAAAGATGATGTGTCCTCTTAAGAACTGAAGCTTTAGTGAAATATTTAGGCAGCAAGTACTCCCCTTATAGATAAGATCTCTTCCTTAGAAACATTGTACTCTATCAATTTTTCATTGAAAACGTTGCTAGCTGTAAAGTTAATCTAGTTGAAAAGTTATTTATTCTTTCCAATTCCAAATTGAAATCTATTGTAGAGGGATGGTACAGGAAGGGAAGAGGGAGGGGGGTTCAGGATGGGGAACACGTGTATACCTGTGGCAGATTCATGTTGATGTATGGCAAAACCAATACAATATTGTAAAGTAATTAACCTCCAATTAAAATAAATTTATATTAAAAATATATAAAAAATAAAATCTAAATAATTATGGATCAAGTGATAAACCTTTTCTTGCAATTCATTGTAAACTATAATATTTATTGAGCAGAGAGCAATATAATTCGTACTTAAACTTCACTTCTTTCTTTTTTTTTTAACAGACATTCTTCATTGAACTTGTCAGATCCAAAAACATAGTTTTTATTTTTCTGAGGAATTATACATGTAATTAGAGTTCTGTTGTGTAATACTGGGGCTTCCCTGGTGGTGCAGAGGTTAAAGCGTCTGCCTGCAATGTGGGAGACCTGGGTTTGATCTCTGGGTCAGGAAGATCCCCTGGAGAAGGAATGGCAACCTACTCCAGTATTCTTGCCTGGAGAATCCCATGGACGGAGGAGCTTGGTGGGCTACAGTCCACGGGTTGCAGAGTCAGACATGACTGAGTGACATCACTACACTTGTTGTCTAATACTACCAGAGAAATTGCTGTTACAACTGTTCTTGGAGACTAAACTATTCACAAGCTACCTTATAGCTATGGTCAAATGTATCATGTTGCCACATCCTACTGGGAAGACTAGATTCAGAACACATTTGGAGAGGACAATGTGGATGCTCCAATCATCATATCTTCCCCAGGTATTGATTATTCACTTTCATTGTATGATTATTAGAGATTCCTCAGACTTCATAGATATGCCCTATTGATAGCCTTTTGTCAACAAGTAAATAACTTTTTTATTATTAGAGTGTTTGTGGATGTCTATTAAACAACACCTTTGACCAATGACATTACAGTTTAACAGTCAAGAAAAAGTTTTTAACCTTCCTTCTTTCCCCAGTATTTCTCTTCCTCACTTATTTCTCCTTGCTGTTTAATATTTATTTTCTTTAAACAGAGTCATTGCAGAACATGAGGAACAGACAGTTCTGGAAAGGATGTTACATTTCCTTCTCAGAGATAAAGCAGTGATCACAGTGAGGAGAGGGTTAACAGTTGTAGCAGTTGTTAGCATAATTTGAACAGTTACCCTTCTATGATTGCTACACACATAACGGAATTTTATTAAGCTAATTTCCAAAGAATGGGTTCGGGCAAAAGATAGGGTCATTACAATTTAAACAACATGAGCCATAAAAATGACATGGATGACAGACTGGGGTCAGGGTATTGGAAAGTGCAGCCTGAGCCTTATGTTAGTGGAGGCCACGGAGAGGCAGTAACTATGGAAGTGTAAATGATATTGCTATTTGTTTCTTTTTCTCTTTCTATGCTGTAGAAGCTCCCCATCCTCCAAAATCTCAACCTTTCCCCCTGCCCTAGTATTAAATGTATCTTTAGGAAGGGCCTCTGGAAAATTCTGTATTTGATTTTGTGTCACAACTTAGTTGATATCTTTGAAGTGAAAATGTAAGAAGTATCTAACACAGAGAGCCAGCCCTAGTTTATCTTATAGTCTTGCTTTCGCAGTAATCTATAAATACCCTTTACCTTTCTATGCATCATTTTGATGAAGCACCACAACCAAAGTAGCGAAACATTTCAAAATGAGAAGGGTGCAATTCAACACTTTTCAGTTTAAACAATTATTTTAAATGGAGGATGAACGTGGCTCTAAGGGAAAGATCTTTCACTGCTCATGCATTCATCTGCTTCTTCTCATGCTCTTTAAAGCAATCATTGTTCTATGAAGCATTCTTCCTCCTGTAGGGCTCCAAAGCTAATGAATTAGACCAATTACTCATGACAGAAAGAGGAAAAACACTTCACAAATCCTTATTACCTCTGGTACTAAGAAAGCACGTTTAACTAAAACCTCAGGAAAGTGAAACACTGACTAAAATTTTAAAATATGTGCACAAATGATCTGTGGTGAAGGCAAAGAGAGAATTATCAGCTTCATTCATTGGATATAATCTTATCATTTTTTAAGGAAAACATGCAAAAGTAAAATCAAACTTATGAAGAGTCCATGACATCCTTTCCCTGATCACTTTAAATGTCCCACATTCAACTATGCCCCACTTGAGTCTGACCAACAGCTCATGCTTACTGCATCTTCAGAGTCTTAAATATGCCTAGTTACTTACATCATCTGTGGCAGTTACTAAAGTTAACCTTGATGTTTAGAAGCCAACAGTTAACTTATTTTATGTTTAAGTGCCTGCCAAAATTGTGTCCTTGGGACTTCTTGCTCTTTTTACTTATACAGATTTAGAAGTTTCAGAATACCCTTCTTTGTTCCCCATCATACCCAAAGCCAAGTGATATGAAGCTATCACACCTGGTAAACCCAAGCTTCACCGGTTCGCTGATTTCATTGACTGCCTTTCTTCTCCCCAACCCACAGTGAACATCAAACTCAGTAAAGCAGGGACCATATCTTCTTTTGGCACCTCTTTATATTAGGGTAATAGTAGCTTGTTCAGCATCAGGAAATAATAAGACTTATAAAATTATAATGAATCATGTACAGATATCAGTATTTATTTGCCAAATATTCACTTCTGTGTCTCACTTTAGCAATGTTTCCCAATGAGTAAAGCAAAATGAGAATAATCTTTACGAAACTGATCTAGAATAGAGAATTAAGTGGTTACTTATTACATTTTATCAAAGACTACCTATGTAAACCCCAGTTACTACTTGGATAACATGGAAGTATATTTCTTTTATAAAAATGTACAGTGTGTCAGTCATATTATTAACGGACTATTTTAGCAGATTCATCAAAAATGTCTACTATATCATCATCATTTATTTATCTTTAAAATATTTTGGGAAAAGAAACTAAATTTGATTTTTCCTTCCTAAAGTTTAAAATGTAAATTTTTATTGAACAGACTATTTTATTTTGTTGCCGACATCTTACTATACTTAGTAAAAGTATCATTTTCCCCTCTTCTTTGACTGTAAATTATACATTAGTTAAAGGAAATCTTCAAAGGAAGTCCAGTTTAGTTTCGAAGAATTCAGCAAATTCATAGTATACTCTGAAATATTATAGATAATACTAAATTGGACATGTATTCAACTGACATGGATTAGAAGGGGCACAACTGGGATTCAAATCAAACTCTCTCTCATTATTGGGGCTTCAATGAAGTCAAAGCAGATAGTGAAAAATTCAAACAGAATACCAAAACAAAATTATAAAAATGCTTCATACTGGGTTGGGGGCAAGGGATCTCTTTCCATGGGGAAAGTCAAGATGGACCATAATAGTCTGCAACATAGTAAAATTCAATGAAAAATTAATTGTCTAATCATATATTTATAAAACACATGAAATATGCAGGCACCACTGTAAATTCTGAGCAGAAAACAGTGAAGAAAAAGGATCCTGTCCTCATGAAGCTTGTATGGTAATGCATTTCAAGATCCTTTTCTAGAAATTGAGAATAATCTCACAGCCTTCATAAAAAATTAAGTATAAATCTGAAAATGCACACAGCTGGGTATCAGTTCATATTTTTAATCATTATTTCTAATTCTGCTCATACCTTCGATTTTGACAATATGACTTTATACATACTTATGTTAGTCACTGAACTCTAATTTCAGTTGCAAAGAAAACAATTTTTTTGTTTGTTTACTGATGCAAAATGGAAAAAGATGCAGAATAATGTTGAGAAAACCAGAAATAACTTTTTCTGAAGAACTTTTAATAAACACATATATCTCTTCTGTGTATTAATTATTTGAAATATAAAACTTAGCAGATGAACCAATGATAAATCTGGTTAGGCTTTTTATGTTTATTAATTTTTTATCTTTAATTTTAGATATATTAGATATGCCCATGTAGCTATGCTATAATTTGGGGCATTTTAGAATCTGAGTACAGTATAAACACAAGTAAGAACATCCCTTCTGTTTTCCAAAAGAAAGAAAGTCTTGTAGGACATTTGGTCCTGTCCAAATGTCCCTAAGATATTTGGTCCACACCAAAGGTCCTTGAAAACTGGTCCTATAAAATACCATGAGCATATTTGACTGATGTCAATGATTTGAGAAAGATCAGCTACTTTGACATTTATCATAATGATGTCTTCTCTTTAGATTTTACTTCAGGATTTGAAAGTATGAGAGGCATGAAGGCATGATGTTGTTTGATCACATAAAATCTCTCTCCAAGGTATTTTTTACAATAAAAACAGTAAACACCTCTAGTTCAGAATTTAGACTTTAATATGCAAATAGACCTTTGTGCACCAGCGCTTCAGGGGCTCAGTGGTAAAATATCTACCTGTAATGCAGGAGTTGTGAGTTCACTCTCTGGGCTGGGAGGATCCCCTGGAGGAGAAATTCACAACTCACTTCAATATTCTTACCTGGGAAATCCCATGGACAGAGGAAGCTGTGAACTACGGTCCATGGGGTCACAAAGAGTGGAACATGACTTACTGACTAAACAACAAATGCAAATGCCTAAGTTTTAAGTTTTCCCTATATTTTTCTTCAAAGAAGCATGGGACTTCCAGACACACTGTATTAGGATGCCAGCACAAAGTATCTAACTCAACAAAGAAGGATTTTTCACTGATTAGGACTTAATTTTTTTAAATGAAACTAAATTACTATCACAAAAAAATAATAGCATTCTATCTGAAATGACAAAGAGATGCAAAATAGACTTTTTTTAAAAAATTAACGTACGATTGCTTTACAATGTTGTGTTAGTTTCAGGTGTACAGCAAAATTATTTGGTTCTGTATCTTGTATAAGCTTTCATTTTCTTACTCTAATTTCCCATTCCTTCCTCAGTAATAAAAAATTAAGCAAGGACACTGAAAAAAAAAAGTTGCAAACCATCAAAACTTTGGAAAATATCACCATGCAAGTTGCATCAAAATAAATACATTTTAAATTTTTCATAGGATATCGATAGACTTTTTTTTCTGTTCATTGGCAGCAGAAATTATGAGAAGAGTGTATCATTCCGTGCCCAAGTAAGATGTTTAGCACATTTTCCCCTCGAAGTTCCAAAGTGATTTCTTGTGTGTATACTGATGAGTTCGTGTGATACATGAAAATTAAAATTGTCATTTCAGTAGATCTACTGTGACTATCAGGAGAAGGCAATGGCACCCCACTCCAGTACTTTTGCCTGGAAAATCCCATGGATAGAGGAGCCTGGTAGGCTGTAGTCCATGGGGTCACTAAGAGTCAGACTCGACTGAGCGACTTCACTTTCACTTTTCACTTTCATGCATTGGAGAAGGTAATGGCAACCCACTCCAGTGTTCTTGCCTGGAGAATCCCAGGGATGGGGGAGCCTGGTGGGCTGCCGTCTATAGGGTCGCATAAAGTCGGACACGACTGAAGCAACTTAGCAGCAGCAGCAGCAGCACTGTGACTATCACAGCATTGAACAGTAAGTAAAGCACGAAAGCTATGCATCCAAATGCTAGTATTAGTATTTCTGGATGTGTAGATCAGTGGAACAGGAAGACAAACTGGAGCAAATACACCTGCACTTTGCTTACTGAACTGCAGACTAGAAGATGGAGATGGTATCCTTTGTTAATAATCTGTGATAAGAATAAAATCATGTGATCCCATCTTGTAGCATTGATTGTAAATAGAATTTTCAGAGATTTTAAGTCTTTTAACACAGAAACATATTTCTAGATGTTACATTTCTATTGTGAAAGTCAAAACACTCAAATATTCAATATTTATTTAAATTATGGAGTTCTTAAAAAAAATGATAGCAACTCTTTAGTTTCTGTGTGACTTCTACTGACTTTACCAAGTTCTGAAGACTGAATCCAATTATGTACTTAAACCTTAGGTTCTTGTCAAATGAAGTGCTTCTATTTCTTCTAAATTACTTCTAAGAAGTCATAGCCAGGACCACTACTTCTATTTAAGTCCCTATTTTGTAGGAGACCATGGGCTTCCCTGGTGGTAAAGAAGCTGCCTGCAATGCAGGAGACCTGGGCTCAATTCCAAGGAGTCTGATGGTACCGTGAGTTGCAAAGTGTCAGACGCAACAGAGTGACTAACACTTTAGGGGAGTGGTTTAAGTGGGAAAGTAGATGTGATTTTGCACTAAAGAAATATATGTACTTATGTGACATAAAATAGCTACAGGATGAAACATGGAAGAATCACACTTATTCCAAAGGCCCATGAGAGAAAAGGAGTAAAAGATGTTCTGGTCACATCAATTCATTTTGGTTTCTCTGCTTAAATAGAGCACCCAGCAATTCTTATTCACCAAAGAAAAACTCATGTAATGAACAATAATTTTTATAAATCATTCTAACATTTATTTTTCTCTTTGTTAATACAATTTCAATCAATAAGTATAGAGAAATATGTCTAGAGATCTAATGTATCACATGATGATTGTAGTTAATAACACTGTATTAAACATTGGCTCAACATTCAGAAAATTTAAGCCAAAAATACTTTTATTAGTTGTTGTGTTCCAGTTGATTTGTAAATAACAGAGAGCATCATATGAAAAGAGGTAAGTGAAAATGAAATAAAAAATAAGATCCTCAATTATTTCTGTTTGTCACTTCAGAGTATTAGATTCCTGAGCAAAAATCATGGTTATGACAAAATGAAATATTTCTTGCCATATTGGCGGGCAAGAAATGTCACAGCCGTCAGCAATTTCTAGCCTCCAAATGTGGGAGCTTCTAGCTCCCAAAAGTGAACACAATGCCTGCCTACCATCTAGCAGAGGCCCCCCTACCCCCACCCCCACCCACAGTGATTGCTGAGGAGCTAGGGGGTGGTGGATGAAAATAGCCGCCATCCATCACACCGGACCCCTTATGGTGAACAAGGAATTAAGGATGCAAACAATCTAGACAGGACTGGGCCCCAGATAGCTGGGCTGCATATGAAAAGACTGAATTGGGTGAGCCCACAGATTTGCATCTTTCCTTACCTAGTAAAGGGCTAAAGTCCTTAGCTTGATATCTGATTTCCTTACTACTTTATTGTTAACATCTTTTATGTTCAGACTGCCTGCCCACTTTGTTGCAGACTTGTATGTAGCCTGACTCCCTCTCTTGCCTCTTTGGAGCAATTTTCTCAGGACTACTGAGATACTCCCTCTGCGGCTTGGAGTTCTTAACACTCCCACCAAATAAAATAACTCTCTACTTTCAGATCGTGACTAATTTTTTAGTTGACATTATTTGAAAAGAAGAAAAAAAATCATATAACTCACTGTTACATATTGCAAATGTCCATTCTGCTCTTATGCTAAAAACGGTATCAAAACCAGTACACTAACTTAGGTGAAAATCAGCATGGTTTAATGTTAAGACCTTGACTCTGGGTTTCTGCTTGGGCTTGGGTCTGCGTCTCGGCTCATCAGTATATGTCTTTAAAACTCTTCTATAACCCTTTAAGGAGAAGGCAATGGTACCCTACTCCAGTATCTTGCCTGGAAAATCCCATGGATGGAGGAGCCTGGTAGGCTGCAGTCCATGGGGTCGAGAAGAGTCGGACACGACTGAACAACTTCACTTTCACTTTCATGCATTGGAGAAGGAAATGGCAACCCACTCCAGGGACGGGGAGCCTGATTGGCTGCCGTCCATGGGGTCACACAGAGTTGGACACGACTGAAGCAACTTAGCAGCAGCAGCAGCATAACCCTTTAAACTGAAAGTGTCTCAGTCGTGTCCAACTCCTTGTGATCCCATGGACTGTAGCCTGTCAGGCTCCTCTTTCCATGGAATTCTCCCTGCAAGAATACTGGACTTTGTAACTGACTCCCAACCCAGGGATTGAACCCAGGTCTCTCGCATTGCAGGTGGGTTCCTTACTGTCTGAGTCTCTAGGGAAGCCGAAGATTACTGGAGTGGGTAGTCTATCCCTTCTCAAGGGGATCTTTCTGACCCAGGAATTGATCTGGGGCCTTAATGGAAAGATTAATATTGGCTAACTCAAATTTTTTGTGAGTAGTGAATGAAAAACATGTGTTAAATGGCTTACTATAATCTTTGACAAGGATAGGTGCTCAGAAAACATTGGCTATTTTCACTATCTGATAATTGCATATAACTCTGTTGATTAGGATTTCAGTTTCTACTCTAGCTTAGCTATTGTATAACACAACTCTACACCCAGCACACAATTAATTGGTTCTTCTATGACTAATGAATTTGAAATAATTAAATGATTTGTCTGAACTATTAATGATTAAATTTAGAGATTCATCATTATAGTTTTTGGCCTTTCAAAAAGACTATATACAAACAATCGAGGATAAATAGTAGTTTCTTTGTTAACATGTTGAAAAATGCAGAAGTAATAGATTGCAAGCAATACCCTCAGCCCATCTCTTCTCATGATTTTATTATACATTGAGCTCTTCTCTCATTTTAACCAAAATCATTCTTGTTTTAATTTGAGCTTTTGCGCTTCCTTTCTTTTTGTTTCTCCCTTTTTAAATTTCTGTTCTCTGATTTGGAAAATACTCATTTATATATTCAGGAAAAAAAAAAGGTGAATTTAAGGATCTTGTATAAATCACATAACTAATTATGCAGCTTCATATTTAGCTGAGTCGTATGAGTTAAATTATTTCTATCACTTTTTTTAAAGATTTTGTTCCATTATTATCATTCATCCTAAAAGCTTTTCTAGTTTCACTTCATCCTTTTAAACAAAGACAGTTCAAATGGGACCCAGAGGTTTTGTTTTTCTTTTTGTTTTTCCAGATGTTTAAATTCTCCTTTTACTTTTTTTAATTTATTTTTTTTTACTGAAGGGTAATTGCTTTACAGAATTTTGCCATTCTCTGTCAAACCTCAACATGAATCAGCCATAGGTATTATATATATCCCCTCTCTTTTCAACCTCCCTCCTATCTCCCTCCCCACTCCACTCCTCTAGGTTGATACAGAGCCCCAGTTTGAGTTTCCTGAGCCATACAGCAAATTCCCGTTGGCTATTTATTTTACATATGTTAACATAAGTTTCCATGTGACTCTTTCCATACATCTCATCCTCTCCTCCCCTCTCCACATATCTGTAAGTCTATCCTCTATGTCTGTTTCTCCACTGCTGCCCTGAAATTCTTCAGTACCATTCTTCTAGATTCTATATATATATGTTTTAGAATATGATATTTATCTTTCTGACTCACTTCACTCTTTATAATAGCTTCTAGGTTCATCCACCTCATCAGAACTGACTCAAATGTGTTCCTTTTTATGGCTGAGTAATATCCCATTGTGTATATGTACCACAGCTTCTTTATCCATTCATCTGTTGATGGACATCTAGGTTGGTACCATATTCTAGTTATTGTAAATAATGCTGCAATGATCAATGGGATACATGTGTCTTTATCAGTTTTGGTTTCCTCAGGGTATATGCCTAGGAGTGGGATTGCTGGGTCATATGGTGATTTTATTCCTAGTCTTTTCAGGAATCTGCATACTGTCTTCTGTAGTAACTATATCAATTTACATTCCCACCAACAGTGCAAGAGTGTTCCCTTTTCTCTACATCCTCACCAACATTTATTGTTTGTAGACTTTTTGATGATGGCTGTCTGCCTGGTGTGAGGTGATATCTCACTGTAG
>SJYC01135503.1:0-29742 GCA_006408675.1 Madoqua kirkii
TGAATTTAAGGATCTTGTATAAATCACATAACTAATTATGCAGCTTCATATTTAGCTGAGTCGTATGAGTTAAATTATTTCTATCACTTTTTTTAAAGATTTTGTTCCATTATTATCATTCATCCTAAAAGCTTTTCTAGTTTCACTTCATCCTTTTAAACAAAGACAGTTCAAATGGGACCCAGAGGTTTTGTTTTTCTTTTTGTTTTTCCAGATGTTTAAATTCTCCTTTTACTTTTTTTAATTTATTTTTTTTTACTGAAGGGTAATTGCTTTACAGAATTTTGCCATTCTCTGTCAAACCTCAACATGAATCAGCCATAGGTATTATATATATCCCCTCTCTTTTCAACCTCCCTCCTATCTCCCTCCCCACTCCACTCCTCTAGGTTGATACAGAGCCCCAGTTTGAGTTTCCTGAGCCATACAGCAAATTCCCGTTGGCTATTTATTTTACATATGTTAACATAAGTTTCCATGTGACTCTTTCCATACATCTCATCCTCTCCTCCCCTCTCCACATATCTGTAAGTCTATCCTCTATGTCTGTTTCTCCACTGCTGCCCTGAAATTCTTCAGTACCATTCTTCTAGATTCTATATATATATGTTTTAGAATATGATATTTATCTTTCTGACTCACTTCACTCTTTATAATAGCTTCTAGGTTCATCCACCTCATCAGAACTGACTCAAATGTGTTCCTTTTTATGGCTGAGTAATATCCCATTGTGTATATGTACCACAGCTTCTTTATCCATTCATCTGTTGATGGACATCTAGGTTGGTACCATATTCTAGTTATTGTAAATAATGCTGCAATGATCAATGGGATACATGTGTCTTTATCAGTTTTGGTTTCCTCAGGGTATATGCCTAGGAGTGGGATTGCTGGGTCATATGGTGATTTTATTCCTAGTCTTTTCAGGAATCTGCATACTGTCTTCTGTAGTAACTATATCAATTTACATTCCCACCAACAGTGCAAGAGTGTTCCCTTTTCTCTACATCCTCACCAACATTTATTGTTTGTAGACTTTTTGATGATGGCTGTCTGCCTGGTGTGAGGTGATATCTCACTGTAGTTTTGATTTGCATTTCTCTAATAATGAGTGATGTTGAGCATCATTTCATGTGTTTGTTAGCCATCTGTATGTCTTCTTTGGAGATATATCTGTTGTCTGTTTCCCACTTTTTGGTTGGGTTGTTTGTTTCTTTGGCATTGAGTTGTATGAGCTGCTCTATATTTTGGAAATTAATCCTTTGTCGGTTTTTTCATTTGCTATTATTTTCTCTCATTCCAAGGGTTGTCTTTTCACCTTGCTTATAGTTTCTTTGGCTGTGCAAAAGCTTTTAAGTTTAATCAGGTCTCATTTGCTTACTTTTGTTTTTATTTCTGTTACTCTAGGAGGTGGGTCATCGAGGATCTTGCTTTGACTTATGTCATCTAGTGTTTTGCCTGTGTTTTCCTCTAAGAGTTTTACAGTTTCTGGCCTTACATTTAAGGACCCAGAGTTTTAAAGGAAAGAGAGTTTGACTGACATAGAATGGAAGGACAGGCCAGCCTCCATTCCCTCACATATTCTAACTTTATTTAGTTATGGCAATCATGATCTTACTTGTCTTTCTTTATATTCTTTTATTAAATTAATCCTTATTCTGTATTTGCATTGTTGCTTATTCTTTTGAAATTCATTAATCTCTGTAATGTGGGTCATAATAGTAAGCTCATAATTTCACTGCTTCTTCAGATTTTATTTTCTTGGTCTTAATTCTTCCCATACACATTATCATCAAGGATTTAGGAAAGAAAATGTCTCAAAAAATGCAACTCCTAAGGTATATTTATCTAGATAACAGCGACTATCCTGTATTGAATGATTTTGTGCCAGGCACTTTGTAGTGATGTTCTCATCTAATCATCACAAGAAAAAAGTGTCTATTATTATCCTCATTATCAAGATGAGGGAAATGAGGCCAAAGATGACATATGTAGTGATTATAAAAGTGGCTTTGGAGATCAGACTTGTCTTCTGACACAAATTATTTTTATAACCACATCTGGACATTTCTACCCTCCTCCTCTCATTCTTTTTCCCTTCACTTTTATCTTACCTCATTCTTTATCCTTTTTCCAATTCCATGCCTTTTACAGGAAATATACAGGTATATTTCCTTTTACTTTTTCTTTATATTATTCAAAGGCTGAGAGAGTGAAAGATGCATTGGGCAGGGATCCTACACTTAAGTAACTTCCACACAGAAGCTTCTATCGTAGTGACATATGCATACTTGATATCTACTAAATATCTTTCCATGAATCAATGAATAAAACAAATGAATCTCCAATGTTACCAAGATGGTGTAGTAAGATTTACCAGCCTCTGTCACCTCACAAATCTAAGCATGGATAAAAACAGTTCTGGAAAAGTGCTGTAGTTCACTTAAGAAACTTATGTACCACAAAGCAACAGAGTAGAACCAACAAACTAAGAATAATTGATCATAAAGGGAGAAAAGGACAGCTTCATTTGCTGCATCACCTCATCTTCTAGAGTGTCATTGCTCAGGACAATGACACTTTTCAAGAGGAAACTCCTCAGCTAGAAAAATTTCCTCTCAACTGGGGAAGAGGAAGCAGGGAATGACCAGTTACCCCAGTCTTGCAGAGAACCACATGAAAGACCCACTTAAGTTTCACCACAACCAGAGACCAGCAAAGCTGAGATGTGTAGAGACTGCTAGGAACTAGAAAGAAAAGAAGAAGCTACCCGTAGCAGCCAAGCAATAAGAGCAAATTCTGTGCCCAGTGACTTACCTGCAGACAATCTCAGCAGCTTTCACCACTGAAGAAACCAAAGCCCCTGCAGATTTCATTCATTTTTGCCTCACAAGTATTTGTGTTTGCTGACATGTGTTACCATCATCCCTCTCACTCCTTCCCCACCACCCACAGACGAGGATCTTCACTGGCAGTCCACCTGGACCTCTGCAGTTATGCAATTGCTAGATTCCAGTCTGATGAAACAGATACAACTGATATTTTATTTATTTTTCATTCCCGCTTCCCATGAGAGCCTCAATACACATAGCTTAAAACAACTTCTTTTTTAGCTTCATTTTGAGGTGAACAAAAATAAACACTCAGGAGACTTCTCTACATAAATTCAGAGGAAGTTTGGGTAAAAAAATTAATCTGAGCATATGCATCATACATGCATATACCCTACAAAAACACTCAGAGAAATAAATGTGCATTATCTATTCTACAATCCAAGATTAGTTGTATTAGTTGAGCTAAAACTCAAAAACTATGTAAGAATTTCTGATTAAAAATCAGGTTACTAAGGCATTGATTGCTGATTTGTTTTTTCAGTGGCTATATGCTAGATGGAAAAAGTAAAAGATAAATACATACATCTCTTCTTTTGAGCCCAAAACACATGTTATTTCTGTTTTACATGAGAACATGCATCAACACAATATTCTCTCTTCTGACAGATTTTCTCTTTGCATACTATTGTCAGATCTGGTATCTAAGGCTTGTAATTATTTACCTTTAAGATCCCATGGAATTAGTGCAAACTGTAATACTATTGTTGTTTTTTACTTGGTGATTAGACCTATACCATGCTTGAACATACTTTATACATTGAAAATTGTGATGGATAACTTGACTGAATGAAGCAACAGATTATAATGAGTTTCCTTTAATAAACTGACTGTCAAGAGAAAATTTATTTGTGAAGAAAAAAAGCTCAGTAACTTTAAGCTATTCTATCAAATACTCGGAGACTGGTCACGAGTGGATCAGAACCAATAAAAGCAATTTAAGCATCTACTGACAGGGATATTGTCATGCTCTTTTTTGGAATGTGGACACATTTTCTAGCAAGGATGAGTAACGTTTGTCTCCGTTACTGGAAACACCAGGTGAGGAGTGACTGTTTCCATTCTGAATGGTTTCTCTATTAACAGGTTATATTGGTACCTGGAAAGACTTCCCCGTTGGCAGTGTCTCTGAATCCTGTTCATCATTTAAGAACCAATACATGTAAATGTCCATTCCCCACTTTATTTTTACCTCCAACTTCAATGTTATTAGTCAAACTCTCTAAAATTTTGATATTTGGCTATTTTTACATCAAAAATGGCCATTTTTATGGCTCAGCATAATATATCTCTGATGAACACGTCACACAGTTATCTGCTATAGATAACATTGCAGAGATCTGTTCCAGATAGATTCAAGAGATTTGAGACTATTTTGGAAAGTAGCCATACCATCAGGAGCAAAGTAAACTTCTATACTTAAGAATATGCACGCACATGCATATGTGTGTGTGTGTGTGCACAGTCTTTATAATACATGAAATATTGTAAAGATGCAAGAAGGGTAAGAACACAACTGTTTATAGAACATCTATTAAGCATCAAGCTCCCATGTTGAGGCATTTCACAATTTTCAAAATTTTAGCCTAAGGACCAGAATCAGGGATATTGCACCCACTTTAGAGGCAAAACATGCTCACATTCTAAATCATTAAATTAAAGCTACTCAGATTATAACAATATAACAGGGCTTTACAATCTAGGCCATCTGTCATCAAACTCCCTGCTATTTCTAACACATTCACTGTGATTTATTTTGTAATTTTGATAGTTTTTACATATAAAGTATCCACAGGTTTATTCAAAATTGGAGGGTTTGGGGTTTTTTTGCCTTTACCATAAGGCTTAGTTATAGCTTTGTATAAATGACAGCATAGCATTTGCCTTTTTATGACTGTTATGAAATCAATGAAATCAGCGATGGAAGTTATAAAACATAAATCACATTTCTGTTTATTCTACAACCATCTAAAATACTGCAATTTGTTTTACAGAAGCTAATACCAAGTATGAATATCACTTTGTGGAGAGATTCAAAATACCTGTGTCAGAATTAGCCATTTGAATCATAATGCTTCTATGTAAGATAACTGTGTTTGTGTACAAATACACAACTGTGCATGCACAGATCCACACACATATCTGAGTTTCATTCTTGATCCTTAATCGTTCTTGCTGTCAACCATCAGGGCCATATATATAAGGTATACTCCATCTTTCCTCTCCCCCCCATATTTAAAAATGGCCATAATATCACTAAAATTTGTAGGGCTTGATCCCCAACATGAAAGTCCTTTCTTTTGCTTATGGTTAGCATCCTTCTCATCTTAATATCTTTACTGTTAAATTCACAGTCAGTATGCATTCTGATAGGTCAGCCTTTGGGGACAGTTCATTAACATGGGCCCCACAGGTATATATATTATCTAATAAGGAATATTAAATGAAAGTTCATTAATCAAATGACTAGCTGCCAAACATGCTAGGATTCTGCAGTTTAACTGCTTGAGTTGGCGTATTGAATGGAAATTGCAATCTGGCAGTGACTTTATTGAGGCTAAAGTTCATAGATTAAATAGTATAAACATTCAGTGATTTAAATAAATGTTTTTATCTTAATAAATTTTAGACATACCCATCTCCAAGAGGTGTCACTTTTTTCTAAAGAGTCAGATAGCAAACATTTTCAGTTTTGCCAGTGATATGAACTCAGTCACAACTACTCAACACAGCTGTAGACAAAAAATGAATGAATGAGCATTGCTGAATTTGATTTATGGTCATATTTTGTTGACCCTTGACTTAAGAGTAATTTAGGATGCTTTTAGCTATGCAACACTAAACTCTGGCTCATTTCCCCTAAAACACACAGAAGACTAACCATCTAGCATAACAAGAAGTCCTGAGGAACATCAGCCCCAAGAATGCTTATGGCTAGTAGTGTCATGAAAGTCCAGGTTCTTTACATGTTTCTTCTTTTACACTCTCAGTATATCAGTCTAACTTACCTCATGGTTACAACATGGCTGCTAAGACTCCATGTATCACATGAAGACACAGTTCAGTTCAGTTTAGTCTCTCAGTAGTCTCTGACTGTTTGTGACTCCATGAACTACAGCACACCAGTCCTCCCTGTGCATCACCAGCTCCCACAGTTTACCCAAACTAATGTCCATTGAGTTGGTGATGTCATCTAACCATCTTATCCTCTGTTGTTCCCTTCTCCTCCTGCCTTCAATCTTTCCTAGCATCAGGGTCTTTTCAAATGAGTCAGTTCTTCACATCAAGTGGCCAAAGGATTGGAGTTTCAGCTTCAGTATCATTCTTGCCAATGAATATTCAGGACTCATTTTCTTTAGGATGGACTGGTTAGATCTCCTTGCTATCCAAGGGACTCAAGAGTCTTCACCAATACCACAGTTCTAAAGCATCAGTTCTTTGGTGCTCAGCTTTCTTTATAGTCCAACTCTCACATCCATACATGACTACGGGAAAAACCATAGCTTTGACCAGATGGACATTTGTTGGCAAAGTAATGTCTCTGTCTTTTAATATGCTACTTAGACTGGTCATAGCTTTTCTTCCAAGGAGCAAGACACAGTGCTTTCTATTAAAAAAAAAAGATGAATTAAATTATTTTCTCTTTTTTTTGCCTTATTTTTCTTAATCAAAAAAAAAACTTTGTCCAAAGACTTTTCCCAGCAGTCTTCTCATCTTTTCACACTGGTCTGAAGTATATTGTGGGCTATTCTTAAATGAATCAAAGGCCATGGGATGATGATGGTTAACTTGGAATATTGAAATTTACCCTGACACAATCAGAAAGGGTGAATTTGCATATATAATTCATATTTTCCATGAAACAACTTTTGAATAAAAATTTTTGAGCAAAGTTGAGAACATCCTTACTTCATATTTATCAGAGTACCATTATATTTTTTAAAAAGATGACAAAATAGGGAACATTTCTGAGTTCCCGATCAGGCTCTTTCACAACATCACCATGTATATTTGACTAAGATGCGTAATCTCTCTGGCTTTCAATATTATCCTTATTAAAGGAGTTGAAATAAGTGAATTTAAGCTTTGGCAGTCTTTCTCTGATTTTAAGCCTTCCTTAATGGATTTGAAAAGAAGCAGTGCTCTCAGCATCATCACATTTAGCATATTTTACTGTAAATGTCAAATCCATATCAGTCATTTGTCAAAGGCAACTTATTTCCAGTTATGAATTTGACAATTTGACAATAAATACTTATTAGGAAAAAATCTCATAATGTAAAGAAAATGGAAATATAGTAAAAAGTTATGTTTTGTACATTGAATTAAGAGAAATGCCTAATACATAGGATATTTTACATGCCAATATCAGTATCTTACGATTATCTCTTACCCACAGACGTCTACTATGCCTGAGACTCTCCAGCTTATCAGTTCAAATAAGTTCAGTCACTCAGTCGTGTCCAACTCTTTGCAACCCCATGAATCACAGCATGCCAGGCCTCTCTGTCCATCACCAACTCCTGGAATTCACTCAAACTCACCTCCACATGGTCAGTGATGCCATCCAGCCATGTCATCCTCTGTCCTCCATTTCTCCTCCTGCCCCCAATCCCTCCCAGCATCAGAGTCTTTTTCTATGAGTCAACTCTTCGCATGAGGTAGCCAAATTACTGGAGTTTCAGCTTTAGCATCATTCCTTCCAAAGAAATCCAAGAGTTGATCTTCATAATGGACTGATTGGATCTCCTTGCAGTCCAAGGGACTCTCAAGCATCTTCTCCAATACCACAGTCTGAAAGCAACAATTCTTCCAGCTCTCAGCTTTCTTCACAGTACAACTCTCACATCCATATATGACCACTGGAAAAACCATAGCCTTGACTAGACGGACCTTAGTTGGCAAAGTAATATCTCTGCTTTTGAATATGCTATCTAGGTTGGTCATAACTTTCCTTCCAAAGAGTAAGTGTCTTTTAATTTCCTGGCTGCCGTTACCATCTGCAGTGATTTTGGAGCCCCAAAAATAAAGTCTGAAACTGCTTCCACTGTTTCCCCATCTATTTCCCATGAAGTGATGGAACCAGATGCCATGATCTTAATTTCCTGAATGTTGAGCTTTAAGCCAACTTTTTTCACTCTCTTCTTTCACTTTCATCAAGAGGCTTTTTAGTTCCTCTTTACTTTCTGCCATAAGGGTGGTGTCATCTGCATATCTGAGGTTATTGATATTTCTCTGGCAATCCTGATTCCAGCTTGTGCTTCTTCCAGCCCAGGGTTTCTCATGATGTACTCTGCATATAAGTTAAATAAGCAGGGTGACAACATACAACCTTGACGTACTCCTTTTCCTATTCGGAACCAGTCTGTTGTTCCATGTCCAATTCTAACTGTTGCTTCTTGACCTGCATACAGGTTTCTCAAGAGGCAGGTCAGGTGGTGTGGTATTCCCATCTCTTTTGGAATTTTCCATAGTTTATTGTGATCCACACAGTCAAAGGCTTTGGCATAGTCAATAAAGCAGAAATAAATGTTTTTCTGGAACTCTCTTGCTTTTAAATATTGCTCTTTACAGCACCGGACCTTGCTTCTATCACCAGTCACATGCACAACTGGGTATTGTTTTTGTTTTGGCTCCATCTCTTTATTCTTTGTGGAGTTATTTCTCCATTGATCTCCAGTAGCATATTGGGCACCTACTGACCTGGGGAGTTCCTCTTGCAGTATTCTATCATTTTCCTTTTTCATACTGTTCATGGGGTTCTCAAGGCAAGAATACTGAAGTGGTTTGCCATTCCCTTCTCCAGTGGACCACATCTGTCAAACCTCTCCACCATGACCTGCCAGTCTTGGGTGGCCCCATGGACATGGCTTAGTTTCATTGAGTCAGACAAGGTTGTAGTCCTAGTATGATTAGATTGACTATAGTTTTCTGTGATATGGTTTCATTGAGTCTGCCCTCTGATGCCTTCTTGCAACGTCTACTGTCTTACTTAGGTTTCTCTTACCTTGGACATGGGATATCTCTTCACAGTTGCTTCAGCAAAGCACAGCCACTGCTCCTTACCTTGAACGAGGGGTATCTCTTCACTGCCACCCCTCTTGACCTTAAACATGGAATAGCTCCTCTAGGCTCTCCTGCGCCTGTGCAGCCACCGCTCCTTGGACATGGGGTAGCTCCTCTCAGCCGTGCTATGTGCTCCAGTCGGAGCTGCCACATGACCTTTTAGATCACAGCCTTGTCTAACTCAGTGAAACTAAGTCATGCCCGTGGGGCCACCCAAGACGGGCGGGTCATGGTGGAGCGGTCTGACAGAATGTGGTCCCCTGGAGAAGGGAATGACAAACCACTTCAGTATTCTTGCCTTGAGAACTCCATGAACAGTATGAAAAGTCTCCAACTTATACATACTTCCAAATCCCACTTCCTTAAATCCCAATTTGATTTATTATAAAACAATTCCTTTTGGCCAACAAATTATGTAACAAATGCCAAGTCTTTTCACCACTGGCAATTTAAAAGTGTTGTTCTCATAGTCATCTGCAATTTTGATAGGTTATGGATAAGAGCATTGATTTCTAGGCTCAAATGCTGTCTATGCAACTCACTATTTTATTTTGACCTTGAGCAAGTCACTTAACCTCTATGCACTTCATCTTTTTCAACAAGATGGAGAAAATATTATCACTGCTTTCTCCATAAGGCTGTTTTATGATTATATATGGAACGATCTTAAAACAATGAAAACTAATTTTTTTCTCTCCCTTAAAATGCTTGTCCTTAATTTATAAGGTCCAACTCAATACCTGGTGCTTTAATTGACTTGAGATATTCAGAGAGATTTTCATTTCTATGATGGGAGGTTGGCTTGGACCCAAGCCATAGGGGTCCATGTTTCATGAAAAAAAAAAAAAAAGAAAGAAAGAAAGAAACACAAAGACACTTATTTTTGTTAGTTTAATTCATATCTCTCTTAGTGCCTAATAAAGTGCATAGGACTATATTCACTGTGATGAATACTCAACAAATTTTGTTGAATCAATAAACAGGTAAACAATATAATATAGACCAGGATGTGATAAATATAAAAATATCAGTTAAAAGAAGGCAAATACAGAGAACGAATGTTAAGGATTAGTTACTATTCAGATTTGCATATATAAAAATGGAGCAGTATATTAGGATAAAGAGAATTCTGTAGCCCCCTAGAAAGATAAGTCTCCTTTATCTTCTTGTGTGTGTATACCTTCAAGGTGAGTCCTGTCTGACTCTTTGCAACCCCAATGGACTTAGTCCACCAGACTCCTCTGTCCATGGAATTTTCCAGGCAAGAATACTGAAGTGAGTTGGCATTTCCCACTCCAGGGTATCTTCCTGACCCAGGGATCAAACAGGCTTCTCTCATGTCTCCTGCACTGGCAGAAAGATTCTTTGGCAGAAGGATTTTCTGTCCCCCAAAAGAGATTTTTCTGCCAGATTGGCAGACAGACTTTTCACTACTGTGCCACCTGGGAAGTCCTGTTCATGTTAAAATTACCTAAAATCTTGAGACCTCATGAATGAGTCATGCCCCAGGTACATTTTCACACCTTTTTAGACTGTAATTAACACCATACTTTACTTGCTTCATTTAGCATACCTTTAAGAATAAATCTAGTCTTGTAATAGGGTCAACTTTGACATTCATCCTAAAAGATGATTTCAGCATTTTTAATTAAAGATATTCACAGACGCAGTTTATTATCTGTCACGATGTTGGCGGTGAGCCTTTCTTCCTTTTGGATCCAATAAAGAGCAATGAATTAAGCATGGACTGCGGTGTAAAAAGACTGTCATTTTTCAGTTCCACATTAGTTTTATGGCCCAAAGAAAGTCATCCAATCTTGTTGAAACTCCCTTTTCCAGTGTATAAAGTGAAGATCTTGTTATAATATTTCTGTTATTACTATTCCAGAAAGTTTTTAAAATCATTAAACAAAAAGTGATTTTTAAGTTAAGAGAATAAATACTACTTGCTAAAAACATTTTATTAATAGCAGTGTTAATAGTAATAACACTATTTCTTATATTTATAAATTCTCTTTAGGCACTCCTAGATTTTGTGGAGTAAGGGTGTTTACCTATTTTCAGAAGTAGGTTGGGATTCTAAAGTCTTCATCTCTCATTTCTGTAATCATTAAGTGAATCTGGTAAATTGGTATGTCTAATTAATGTTGGCTATTTTTGTCAAACTTAAGTATTGGTTAATTTCTGACAACTTGGATTTTAAAAGTAGGGATAGGTTCAGATTTTGTGGGGCCTAGAGTTCAACAGTTTGGGCACTATTTTAATAAAGGTAATAGAGTAAGCACGCAAAATGAGGTATATCAGTTGATATACAATTGGTTGAAGAAAATAATATTTGATGTTTCTTTAGACCTGGACTTTCTGAATAAATTTTGCAAAAATGTCTACAGATCCTGGATTAAAACGCAAGCCATGAGAACTTTATGTATAACAATCAAGATAGTGCAGTAATGCCAGAAAGATTCATCCAACTCCGGAGGTATGTGTTTATACATTTCAAAGGGAAAAAAAGAGTACAGACTTTGGAGACGTCTCTAGGTCTAAAAAGGCAAAGACACGAGAGATTATCTGGCCCTTAGAGAGACGCGGTTATGTTACAAAAGCTAGAGTGAGAACCCATGAACCTTCCCATCTCTTCTGCATGGAGAGTATTCTCTTCTTTTGAGAAAAGAGGGTGAGCCAGCTGCCTCTTTTTATTCTCCAAACACAGAGAAAATCTATTTTTCCTCCATTCTTCCTGTGTAACATGGACGCTGCAGTTTGTATGCCTAGGACATTCAATCTGGCTTTCCTCATGCTGCTGAGGAGTAAGAATTGGAGGGCGAGAACCACATAGGCATTATTTGACTTTTAAGTGAGTATGATCATCTGTCTCTGATCCAAAATACTTCATGTGTATTTTCAGGAAAAAATTAACAAAGATGAATACTGAAAGCTGACAATATTCAGCAATATGAAGTAATGAACTGTTGATACATGCAGACTTAGATGTATACTGAGAGAATTATATGGAGGGAGTAATGTTATGATTTCATTTATATGCCAAATCTCAAAATAACAACAGAGATGTAAAACAGATTAGTGGCTCCAGGAGGGGCAGTGGTAGGAAGGAGGATATTGTTATTAAAAGGCATCATGACTGTGATAAAGGATACAGAGGGCACAGAAAACTACACGTGTGATAACACTGTAGAGAACTAAATACATACACACACACACACAAAAGGAATATATGCAAACTGATGAAATTTAATAAGATTTGTGTATTGTACTTTGTATCTATATTGTTATTGTATCAATGACGCACTCATGGTTTTGATGTTATACCATTGTTTTACAAGATATTACCATTGGAGTTCAGTTCAGTTCAGTTCAGTTCAGTCCAGTCACTCAGCCGTGTCCAACTCTTTGCAACCCCATGAATCGCAGCACGCCAGGCCTCCCTGTTCATCACCATCTCCCAGAGTTCACTCAGACTCATGTCCATCGAGGTGGCGATGCCATCCAGCCATCTCATCCTTGGTTGTCCCGTTCTCCTCCTGCCCCCAACCCCTCCCAGCATCAGAGTCTTTTCCAATGAGTCAACTCTTCGCATGAGGTGGCCAAAGTACTGGAGTTTCAGCTTCAGCATCATTCCTTCCAAAGAAATCCCAGGACTGATCTCATTCAGAATGGACTGGTTGGCTCTCCTTGCAGTCCAAAAGACTCTCAAGAGTCTTCCCCAACACCACAGTTCAAAAGCATCAATTCTTCGGCACTGAGCTTTCTTCACAGTCCAACTCTCACATCCATACATGACCACTGGAAAAACCATAGCCTTGACTAGATGGACCTTTGTTGGCAAAGTAATGTCTCTGCTTTTAGAATATCCTATCTAGGTTGGTCATAACTTTGTTTCCAAGGAGTAAGCTCTATTCCAATTGCATGTGAATCTATAATTATTTCACATCAAAAGTTTAATAAATGTATCACATTTTCTTTATCCACTCATCTCTTGTTGGATGTTTAAACTGTTTCTGTGTCCTGGCTAGCAGAAACTAACAGAGCATTGTTAAGTAATTATACTCTGCCCCTCACTCACACACACACACAAAAACCACACACACAAATACAGCACGATGAGAATGTGTATTTATCAATATCAGTGTCCCTGTGGGGCCCTCTGAATAATGGTGCAGCTGCAGGTCCCTGAAGTTCATACTTCATTCACTTTAGGAAAATGCTGTTTGTTTATAAGCACTTTGTTATAAGCAGTGTGACCTACCCTGGGTTGATTTGATCCTCAAACCAGCATAGAGCTTAACTATAGGCTCCATGAGAGAAGGAAGCTTGTATTGTTTATCACTGCATCCTCAGAATCTATTACTGTCTAGCATAAAGCAGGCATTCGAGATAACTAATGAAGTAAAAACTACACCTGTTGTGATATGATTACAAAAAGTGTTTGGCCACTTGGTTTTAATGTATCCCATAATGCCATTACACTCGTCTAGAATAACACGCTATTAAGTGGTTTCTCAGCAACTAAATGTGGAGAGCTTTTGACATATGTGTGAAAGTTCTAATCCATTTCCAATACACTAGCAAAGTCTCCACAAAGCAAATTTAGTTTCAGACTAGAAAGGATCTCTCAGAGTAGACACATTATAAGTTCTTTCGTGAAGAACACCACCAAAGAATTAGCCTGATGATAAATATTATTTTGTTTTCCTTTTTTTTTCTTCTTCTTCTTAACCAGCTGATAGATCTTAGACGTTTATTTCTTGACATCTTTTAAAATTTGGGGGTTAGCTATCAACATTTGACAGGGAAGACTATGAAAGACTTATAAAGTTTCAATAATTTGCACAAGGTCTCAGTGGATGAGAGATGAAGTTGAGACTTGAATTAAGATTCTCTTTTTCTAAAACATGTTACTATCCTTCTATAATGGATGAAGTTGCAAGCAACATATCTAGAAAATTATTAATATCCTCAACCCCAAATAAAATATATCCCTCTCTCAGGGTTCTAGAAAACTCTTGTACCGGAGTTTGCTTTGTTTTTACTTTTGCTTTTTTAAGGGGATTACTTAGGATTATGCAAAACATCAATTTTTGGAATGATGAACCCAGAAGCTAGATATGACTGTTTGTTACTATTTTATGGACTGTTTACATCTGGGGCAGAAATAAACTGGGCACTTCACTCTGTGGGATGTCTGGAGGATGAAAAGAGAAGGCAGAAAGAGAAGTGAGGTGGATGAAAGCCATTCCAGAAGTAAGATAAGGAACTCAGACAACGTGCCCGAGAGAAAAGCAAAGAAGGATGATGAAAGGAGGCCCAGAGAAGGTTGGCAGAAGTCAAGGTGCTTCAAAAAAGGCTATTATAAAAATGAAATCAACTGCAATTTATTGACATACTATTTCAAAAGATGGGAAAAAATGCAGTTAATCTTTTATTTGAACTAGTGGGAAAAGCAGATGGTAGGAGGACGAATCGGAGCAAAACACACACTTTCCAAAAGTAAGTGAAAGATGTGATTAAAATAAAGATCACACCAGCATCAATGATCAAGGAGGCTGGTGGCGCCAAGGAGCAGCGGGGGCCTGAGCAGAGCCGAGCTGCAGCGCAGCAGGCTGGAGAGCTGACTGCCGCCTTCCTGCTCACAGGGCTCTCAACTCTGAAAGACGGCCAAAGTGATCATCTTTTCTAGTCCTCTGTTGTACTGCAAGGAAAACTCAGATTCTACAAGAAACACTGATTTATGCAAGGTCACATTGTACTGGCATCTAGTGGAGTCCAGGGGGCTTCCCTGATGGATCACTGGTAAAGAACCTACCTGCCAATGAAGGAGACTCAGGTTCAATCCCTGGGGAAGGAAATGGCAACCCACTCCAGTATTCTTGCCTGGAGAATCCCAAGGACAGAGGAGCCTGACAGGCTATAGTCCATGGGGTTGCAAAGAAATGGACACGACTTAGCAATTAAACAACAACAATAGTGGAGTCCTGACTTTTTAGGTCTCCAACCATATCTTTCTTCATTATGTTATAGTGCCTGCTATTTTTTTACTTGGATTCAAACTGAAATTAAGGTAGTTAAAATTATACACGTAGATGCATGTGTACACAGACACACACATACACACAAACACACACAGGAAAGAGGAGAAGAAACACCTCCTTTCTGGTTTGTCATGGTTAGTTATTATTATGACACTGCAGAAAAGATGTGTGAGGATAGGCATGCATCCTTTGCACTGACCTCAAACATCTCCCATTTTCTCAAAGCTACTCAATCTTTGGCAACATAAGCCCTGTAATCCCTCCCTAGATAAATGGCCAAATTTTTCTACCACATAGTTCCTCTTATGAAGTCCCTCTATCTCTATTCTGATAATTATTTTGTTCATGAATGTCTTGTTAAATGTCATATAACCCTTAGGAAGTAGGCACTTCCTAAGATGATTTATAAATGAACACTCAAGAAGAGCAATAGGAAGACTACTGGGTCAGGACTTTGCCTGTCACTTGCTGTGTGACCTTGGATTGTATCAATCTGGGTTCTTGGGCTCTTTAATCTGTAGAAATTGATGAGGCCAATGAGAAATTCAGACAAGGCTCTGCTGGGACTCAGGCTGCATCGTGAGGTACTGAAAACAAGCACAGGTTCCATTGCTTACAGGGCAGCGGAGAGAAGAGTGGGGAAGGGGAGGGGGTGGGGAAGCAAGTTGGTCCCTTAAATGGGATGAGGGTAGGGGTGGACCCGTGGGTTGGGCCACAGGGATGGCTTAGGTGGTCTGCCTACCCTTTGGCGGTGTTGTGTAGGGACCATGTGCAGGACCCTGATTTGTTCCTAAAGTGGAAGTTGGGTGTTCTGTCTTTTTGTTCACAATTTAATGCCCCAACTGCACATATATACAGTTGTTTAGTTTCTTTGTGTTCTGTTGCTGGAGATGTTTGTCCAGAGGCAAGCACTGCAGCATAAGGTCCCAGGTCCCAGGGTTCAGCCTGTCTCTGTAACTGCTCAAAGCCTCTGAGCTTCAAGTTCCTAAAATCAGAGTAATGTTATAGGTGATATTAAATACCTTGTTCAATTTTAACAACCTGTAACCTAGATTAAGGGCTTTCCTGGCGGCTCAGATGGTTAAGAATCTGCCCCAGGTTTAACCCCAGGGTTGGGAAGTTCTCCTGGAGAAGGGAATGACAACCCATTCCAGTACTCTTGCCTGGGATAACCTAGATTAAAAGGAAAAAACATACAACCAAATTTAGCCATCTGCAGGTTTATAGTAACCTGATATTTCTCACCAGTCCATCCTAAAGGAGATTAGTCCTGGGTGTTCTTTGGAAGGACTGATGCTAAAGCTGAAACTCCGATACTTTTGCCACCTCATGTGAAGAGTTGACTCATTGGAAAAGGCTGTGATGCTGAGAGGGATTGGGGCAGGAGGAGAAGGGGACAACAGAGGATGAGATGGCTGGATGGCATCACCGACTAGGGGGATGTGAGTCTGTGTGAACTCCGGGAGTTGGTGATGGACAGGGAGGCCTGGTTTGCTTGTGATGCGTGGGATCGCAAAGAGTTGGACACGACTGAGTGACTGAACTAAACTCAACTGAACTGATACTTTTCCTCTCATAATCTATCACTCAGGCACTTCCTTCTCCCTTCTCTTCTTTCCTCCAAACTTCATTGGCCCTGTTCCTTAAAAGGAGTACAAAAGAGCAGTCTGTTTTGCTACACACCAGAGATTGGCCCACATAAGAGAAATTTGTAATAACTGTTTGTCTTTGACATCTTTTAATAGCTTTTGAGGTCAGGGAGGAGATGGATTGTAATTGCTCTCTGGCCAAATGGCCCTCTATATTTTCATACCAGCCTTAAAGGCCTTTAGGAGAATCTATTTCCATTTGTTTAAGCTATTTCAATAAAAACCCTTTTCAACCTCTGACACCTCTGTCACAACAACAGGAAAATATGTTGTATCTAAACACTGGGAAATAATAGGTACCAACCTAGAGAACCATGAATGAGATTTACTGTTAGTTGTATCCAGGGTAGTTTTATTTCTCTACATACATCAAACTCAGTTTTCAAGGAAAAACAAAGAAAAACTGAAAATTAATCTTATCATTATAATCTGTAAGATAAAGTTGAAAGTTATACCCTTCCTTTACTTCAGATTTATTAATTCAATAAAAGTCACTGAAATAAAAAATGTACATCATGCCATGTGATAAAGCTTTCTTAGAAATGAAGCCAATATCTTGCAGAGCAAAGCTAATGATGGAGACAGATTGAGACTTCTTTTGTCATTTGAAGATTTTGCTAAGATTTGAAGATTTGCTTTTTCTTTCCTAAAGCCCACAATAGGCTTGGACTTTCCGGTTGTGTATATTAAAAAATTTCCTTTTTTTTTTTTTTTTGTTAAGCCAGTTTGAATTAATTTGTATTATCTACAACCAAAAAACTGCTAACATAAATCAAGGATGTAAAGTGATCAGATGTATATTTTATGCATAGTTCACTGTCACTCTGATGCCAGAATAGAGAATAGACTGCAGCAGAGAAACTTGGGATAAGAAGATTAATAAAAAGTTACAGTTCAGGAGAAGTATGAGAGTCTAATGTAAAGCCACTGCTCTGAGAATGGAGAGAATTTGTAATGAAAGCAGGAGAAACTTTTTAAAAAAATTTTACTTCTCCTTATATGTATATGTTTCTACTCAAATCATGGCACACAAATTATTTTCAATACATGCCAACAAAGGCCCATCTAGTCGAGGCTATGGTTTTTCCAGTAGTCATGTATGGATGTGAGAGTTGGACTATAAAGAAAGCTGAGTGCCAAAGAACTGATGCTTTTGAGCTGTGGTGTCGGAGAAGACTCTTGAGAGTCCCTTGGACTGTAAGGAGACCCAACCAGTCCATTGTAAAGGAAATCAATCCTGAGTGATCATTGGAATGACTGATGAAGCTGAAACTCTAATGCTTTGTCCACCTGATGCAAAGAGCTGACCCATTTGAAAAGACTCTGATGCTGGGAAAGACTGAAGGTGGGAGAAGAGGAGGACAACAGAGGATGACATGGTCTGATAGTATCACTGACTCAATAGACATGAGTTTGGGTAAACTCCAGGAGTTGGTGATGGACAAGGAGGCCTGGCATGCTGCAGTCCATGGTGTCACAAAGAGTCAGACACTACTGACTGACTGACCTGAAATTAACTGTACTGAACTGACATGCTTAGTGCATGAATAAACATGAGGAAGTATTTAAAAGATAGAAATTTATGGTCAGGGAGTAGAGATGGTGGATGCTGGTGAGGAAATGCTTATGAAATAGTGAAGGAAATTTGCCAAATTATATTATTCTTGCTGAAACTTGAATATGAAAAGAAATTGCTGGTTAGAAGTCAGTGTTGCGTAGTAGAAGGAAGAATACAGTTTTCAATATTTCAAAGACCTTGATTTTTTACTTTTAATGTCCTTCATTATTTGTCTATGTATTCCCCTGAAAGAATAATGAAGCAAAATCCTATATTCAACTATTGAAAATCTTACTCCTTCCATTAGGATTCTTAAGAAAAGTCTTGATATGTGTAAGATTTTAATTGGTAGATACTAGATATAAAGTCTTCTACAAGTGCCCAGATTGATCACATACCCTCTTATCCCAGTTCCAATAAAAACTCTTCAGTTCATTTTAAGGAATTTCCTAACTCATATTCCTAACATTTCTTGAATCACATGCTTTGGTATCTTTTTCCCTATGCCTAACTGGAGACCTACATCTTTGTTTTATTGCTCTTGATTATCTAAGACAATGCCTGGAATTTTGTAGATTTACAGCTAATATTTATTGAGAAAACTTAGAAATATAAAGTTCTCTCAAATTCCTTTGTGGTGAGCAAACATGAACATCTAACTTCTATTCAAATGAGTATGTTATAGCTTTAAAATATACCTGGAGTCCCAATACTTCTTTGTCCTCAACTGCTGCCTTCCGCTGTCTTGTACAGTGAGCATCACCTGTCTTGGATGGTTGCATTCGTTTCCTAGTTACTTTTTCTTGTACCTTGTCACCAGGCTGTAGTCAACACACAGTCCAAAATGACTCTTAGAATGCAAGTTGACACATGTCACAACTTTTTCAAAACACTCCAATATCTATTTCATTCAATATAAGTTGGTCTATATATATTTGCATAATTCAATATAAATTTCTGTTTCATTCAGTATAAGAAAATATGATATCTTTATGCTAGATTCCAGGTGGCTCTATTGGCAAAGAACCTGCCTGCCAGTGCAGGAGATGTAAGAGACAGGGGTTCTATCTCTGAGTTGGGAAGATCCCCCTGGAAAAGGGCATGGTGATCCACTCAAGTATTCTTGCCTGGAGAATCCCGTGGACAGAGAATTCTGGGAGGCTACAGTCCATACAGCTGCACAGAGTCGGATGCAACTGAAGTGACTTAACACACACAAAGCACTAGGTGATTTGACCCGCAGCTACTGCTGACCTTTTTCTCCTATTGGTCTCATCCATGCTTACTCTACCCCAGTCACATTCAGATCCAGAGCCTTTGTGCATCTCCAAGAATTTCTTTTCCATTCATATCCCTATGACTCACTCTCTCACCTAGTTTAGGTCTTTACCCAAATGTCCTCTTCTGAATGACACCCCCCCATCACTGTTTAAAATGTCAACCCTCTCTTCATTATGCACACAGTTGCCTATCTCCTTTCTTTCTTAGTTTTCCTCCATTTCATGTGCCACATTCTAAAATGAAACATTTTTATGGTTAGCCCAGAAACTTCTTCCAGACTCCAATTTATATATCTAACTGGCTACCGAGTCTCTCCCCTTTGATATTTAACATCCACTACTGATACTGAATTCATCATCTCCCTCCAAATTGTGTACCCTTTTGGAATTATCACTTCAGTTGATGGCAACATTTAAAAAATTTTACTTGGGCCAAAATTTTGAAACCATCTGTTATTTTTCTCTTTTGTTCATGCCATTCATGAAATTCTATAGAAGTTCTGCTGAATACATTAAAAATCTATTCAGAACCTTACTTCATGATTCCTCTTGTGATACAACCCTAGTCCAAGCTGACAACAAGGAATATTGATGAGGCTTGCTTATTTGCCTTCCTACTAATATATATTTAATACTACAATATTTTAAAATTTTGAATACTTGATACTTGTCTTAGAAAGCAAATATTTACTTATGGAATTACTGCATGCAATTGTCCAATATCTACTCCCCTGAACAATAGGATGTAAAAAAGGAGAAGTCAAGAGAACTGAAAGGGATATGTAAAATGATTGCTTACAGTTGTAGAGAAGGGACAATAGTATTGGCTATGAACAGTAAACAGACAAAGAAAATCACTCCTGCCCTTAAGAAGGAGATGTGGATTCCTAGGAATGGCTATTTCAGGAGGAGGGGAGAAGGAAAGAATTATTGACTCCTATCTCTGATACAAAAATGCTTGACATCTAGAAAAATAAACTTTGGAGACTTTAATTAATCCAAATTAGTTGACATAGATATAAACATATAACAAAACAGTTAAACCTTAGAAACAGGTAAAATTGGTTCTGTCTGCAATCCTCTCTTAGCTGAGTTCTTTGGGGTAAACTATAAAATATTTCTAAGCCTCGGTTTTTATGCTTGCAAAATAAAATAAAAATGATAATAACAGCTCCATAGGATTGTGAGAATTGAATTAAATCCAACATATCCAACATGTTACATAAAGAGCTTGGCACAGTTCTGGCATAGGGAGAGTGCTCAATAAATTGTAGGGATTGTTACTGCTGTTAATGAGATGTTCCCCAGAGGACATCATATGCTTCTGTATCCTTCCTCCAATTGAGACAATCCAGTCTTATGTCTGTTCCTATTACCTCCAAACCAAAGGAAATTAGAAGATTAAAAATACCGTCCAAGCTGCTAAACAACCTCCTTCAGCAATTCTCTATTTCTAATAACAAAGACATCAGCAGAATCCCAAAACCCTCCTGTACTTTCTCTCTCTCAAGTCCACTCAAAAGAAAGAACAAAAGAAGCAAAGAAAGAAAGAGGGAAGAAAGGGAGAGAGGGAAAACAACATTTGTTTTCTATTTAATTTATATTTTCCCTTCCCAAACCCTATTTATCTCTTTAATATAATTAACCAACTATAGTGAGTTTTGGAGACAACTGAACAGAGAGAAGTCTTTATTTTTAATACAGCAATTTTTGTACTCCTTTTCAGAGCTCAACCCTTCTGAATTCAAGGCTTATGATGACTATCCCTCATGGCAGAAACCAAATCAAATAGTATGTCCATGCCTAGGATTAATCCTGAATAAATCCTTCACTTCTAAATAGATTTAGACTTCAAGTATAATAAGTTTCAGACACACAAACTGTTGGCCAACTTTGTATTGTCAGCTAATCCAGTACATGCTTGGTTTTAAATCCTCTTTTTGTCTGTCTCTCATCTGAGAAATTAAAAACCCCTTATGATAGCTCAGTCAGTAAAGAATCTGCCTGCAATGCAGGAGACCCGGGTTTGATTCCTGGATTGGGAAGATCTCCTGGAGAAGGAAATGGCAACCCACTCCAGTACTGTTACCTGGAGAATCCCATGGACAGAGGAGCGCGGCAGGCTACAGTCCATGGGATCATAAGAGTTAGACGTGACTTAGCGACTAAACTGCTACCACAACTATGATTGAAATACTTGTATTGGTACATTCTTGCAGCAATTTTATGGGTAGTCTTTTATTGATTATTAACATTATAAAAAATGAGAATCAGTTAATGATTATTCATTTATTGCTCTTTGTTTTCGATTGGGTGGTCATGAGAGTTCTTACTAGAAATCATGACATTTAACCTGAAAACTGAAGGACAAGAAAGACACTAGCAATGCAAAGTTCAGGCTTGAAAGTAGATGACCTGTCTTTCAAGGTCCATAAAAGAGCCAGTGTGGACAAAATGTAGAGGGGAAGGGAAAGAGTGGTGGGAGACAGTGCCGAGGTAGGCAGGGCTAAATCAGGAAGGCCCTGTGAGATGAATGGATTTGGCAGGGAGAACAGTTGAGAAGATGTTACATTTGTGAGCAAGAAAAAATGACTGTGGCTTGGTCTAAGGTGGTCATAATACAGATTTTTTAAAAATGACTTGGGGAAAAAAAGATGTTTCCAGGTTGAATCTTTAGGATTATTAATAGACCTAAATTGGAAAGGTGAGACAAAGTGAGGAATTAAGATCACACTTGAGACTTAACATCCACATAGACAGTGATGCAAATCCACATTTATACAGTAAACTGAGTGAGAAGACAGGATATTGCACTGTGACCATATTCACTATGCTACCTGCCAGCAGTTTGTAGGATAACTGAGATACAGATACATTATGTGCATCATGAATTCATACATTTAGCGAATGTAAAACAACATCAATTCAATGGTTTGAGTGTAAAACTATGAAATACATATATCCCTGTATCAACACAGTGAGAGGTAGGATTTCAAGCTGATTACGATACACACTTTCTAATAAGGTCTCCTCCTGGTGGTTTACTCTGCTTACCTCAGTGACCATGAGGTTAATCTCTTTGTTCAAGAGATTTTTCATCCATAAATAAGAATATTAATAGAATATATCTTATTGAATGGGGTTAAACACAATGTCTGAAATCTCAGAACAGTGCCTGACATAAAGAAAGGGCTGAAAAAAATATTACTTTCAATAACAAATTGCTTACTATTTGTTACCATGTGAGTGCCTATTCACTGTCATATAAAGAGTAAGTGTAAGTTTTCTTTCTTTGGGGTTGTGCTCTATTTGCTCAGGTGTTGGTCCCTTAAGGGCTCTGCTCACTGCTTATCCTCTCATAGTTTCCCTGGGATCACTTTCTCTAGGCAACATCTTCATTTAATTTTTTAAAACACCTCAAAATGAGTGATTGATACCCACGTGCTAGTAAGGCATGTTAATACAACATTTAAGTTAATTTATCATGTTAATCCCACAAAATGGGTTTCATAATCCCCATTTCCCTCATACACACACACAAGCTTGACATTTAGAGAGGAGCAGAACTGATTCAAACACTAAGTGACCAGTTGTTGTTCAGCTGCTAAATCGTGTCTGACTCTGCGACTCCTTGAGCTGTAACACGCCACACTTCCCTGTCTTTCACTATCTCCCATAGTTTGCTCAAACTTACATCTATGGATTAGGAGGATGATGTCATCCAATCACCTCATCCAAGACTGATGGGTCATGGTGGAGAGTTCTGACAAAACGTTGTCCACTGGAGAAGGGAATGACAAACCACTCCAGAATTCTTGCCTCAAGAACCCCATAAAGAGTATGTGACTAGAGCTGTAACTAAACCTTGAATGATATGATGGCAAAATTGTATTTTTATCAATGAATTCTGAAATCTCACCATTCACATAGCAATGGACAAGCAGAAGTTTTCAAGGGGAGGAATATTTGTTTCTTTTCTTTATTCACCGGAACATCCACACACCGCCTTTCCTGAGATGTTTCCCCATGCACACCTGTCACTCCCAAACCTACGCTAAGGCCTTTTCTCTCAGCCTCTTCTCTGTCTTTTCCCCTGTGGCAGAATTTCCCACAATGCCTCTGACATCCCATATGCTGAATTCCTAGTTATCTGTTACCTTTTCCTTCTCTCCTGACACAAGGATGTGGTTTCACCTTATTCTGGGTGTTTTTCATGCATCTCAGCTATGAGACTAATATCCGGGACCCCTAGATTTGCTTTGCAGATGATCCTCCTGGCATCTCACAGCCGACATTTCCTGAACACTGACAGAATCTTAAGCAAAAAGTCAAATCACTGATGTTTATTTGTACAGAATAGTGCTTGTAAAATTGAGGTTTAGAAAAGCTATTTTCTACAAAGGTAGACAGGAAATGAGTTTTCTTTTCTTTCTTACTTGCGTTTTTCCTCTGCAGCTGTTTGAAAATTGATGTGATTGAGGTTACCTCAATCAATAAACCTAATTACTAATTTTCTTGGAGAAAGAACAGCAAAGTAGATAGCATTTCACTTCTTGAGCTTTGTTGTCTTACCTCCACACCCCCCCACCACCCCAGTACTTCTAACAAATAAGATAATTTGTTTCAGTGTTACCTATCAGACAGAAGAATAAATTGATGGAAATGCAAGCTCTGTTTTTATAAGCAAATATTTTAAATATCAGAAGACTTTAAATAGATTTATCAGATGGAGAGCAGAGTTGAGGGAAGTAGGGAAGGAGTTCAGGGGAACAATGTGACTGCTAAAAGGAATATTGGTGTTAGAATGGGGATTCTTAGAGACAGAGGGAGAGGATAAGAGAAAAATATGATCACGGAAAATTCTGAAGTAAGGTAGAGTGACATACATGCCCTTTGAAGATCATATGCAATATTAAAATATTTTATATCTGGAAAAATGATTGTGGTTCTCATTGTGCAAAGACAGAATGAAGAACTTAGTGAAACCTTGACTGAGGGTACATAATCTAAATAAAGATTGAGAAACACTGCTATAGAGAATCTATGTGCTTACCTAATTAAATGCATATGTAAGTAAATCATGTGATTAAAAGTCACTGTAGAGTACATTTTCTTGCTCACAACAGGAAAAGTTATAAATTGCTTGGCAGTGTCCTCATGATAAATTATCATTTTTCTATAAGAGAAGGAATAAAGGAAAAAGAAAAGGCATGAGTCTTTAAAATCCCTTTATCTTAAACAAGTGCACCATACTGCTTGCATTCAGCATGATGAATGCTCGCTGGTTATATGACTAAAGTCAATTGAACAGAAAGGCAGTTATGTCATGCAGACTTGGAATATGTCTTGTTGAAGAGCTTGGTTTTCAGTAATGGCTGGATCTATTGAAGCAATTTCCCTAATTACCAGCAAGTTTGAAAGTTCCACTGTCTATTTCATCTTTAACACCAGGGGTACAGTATAGAATAGTATTAAGACTAGCTTAGGCTTAATACTCAGAGAAAGCAATGGCACCCCACTCCAGTACTCTTGCCTGGAAAATCCTATGGACTGAGGAGCCTGGAAGGCTGCAGTCCTTGGGGTCGCTGAGGGTCGGGCACGACTGAGTGACTTCACTTTCACTTTTCACTTTCCTGCATTGGAGAAGGAAATGGCAACCCACTCCAGTGTTCTCGCCTGGAGAATCCCAGGGACAGGGGAGCCTGGTGGGCAGCCCTCTATGGGGTCGCACAGACTCGAACACAACTGAAGCAACTTAGCAGTAGCAGCAGACTTAATACTTGATTAGAAGCTGCCAGAGGTTGAATTCCAGTACTGTGACTTGCCTGATCTGTGATTTTGGTGAAGTAACTTCAGTTTCTAACCCTTACTTTGTAATATGTAATACACAGAGAAATAATACAAACTTATTTATAAACTGGTTGTGAAAAAGAATTGGATTAATGCAAGTAAAGCATTATAATGTCTAAATAAATTAAGCTCTAGATAAATTTAACAGTAATCATCTGCTTTCTTTTCTCCTTCATATGTATCTTATTTATTCCAGTAATATAAAAAAGAGGCTTTTATATTTCATCTTCTCTGTAAGAACAGTATTATTCTATGATGAGCACCCCTACTTGAATTCAGAATACGTAGGATTTGAATTCTCTCTCAGTCTAAAAGTGTGCTGGATGTAGGGAATGGGAAAGTCAATGGCTGTGAATCTTGGTTTTCTCATTTGTAGAGTTTTGGAGAATTAAATGATGTGTGAATCACTAGTAAATGCAATATTATTGTCATTGTATTAATAATTGCTACAAAAGTTTATGATGTACAGATGTATATACCTGATACTGATCCTTGCTCATTCTTTTACCTACTATAATAATTCCTATTTATTTCCCATTCCAAGTAAATACTATTTTCACTCTTAATTCTAGAAGAAAAGAAAAACTAACAAGACATAGTACCATAAGGTCACATTAGGGAAACTTTATCAAAATCTACGTAAACATATGATGAGCTACAGTATCATGAATTATAGTCAACAATTGAAGTTGAAGTATTAGCTAAGCCTGTTTTTAAGAGTCTGTGAGTTTGTGTTTTCTTTTCCCTATAGAGACTTGGACTTCAGTCACTTTAATTGGATTCACTTTTCCATGTTTTACTTTTGCTCCTTCTTTCTCCATCACAATCTCTCTCCATTTTTTTAATCAAAAGCAAGTAAACAATAATTTTGTCTCAACCCACACCACCCAGACTCTCATAGCTCACAGAGCCATTACAAAAATGACATTTTCTTCCTAAGACAATCTGTGGTGAACTCTGAAAATAGATGTGCTTTCTGTTTATTAAATGGGCACTTTCTCTGAGTACAAATAACTGTTTATGGTTCACAAATATGGCTCATTAGGTGAGTGGGAGTTTCAAAGAATCTTAAGGGTCTAAATATAGGGGGAAAATAATACAGAGATAAATGTATTTTATCTCACAGTTCTTACCTTCAAACAACCCACACTGTTAACAAGGAAAATGTTACATGCACCATTAACTAATAAGAAAAAGTGGTGAGTAATGTATTAAAAGCATATTTAAAAGAGGAAAAAATAAAAACCTGGAGACTTCAGAATAAGATCCCTTGGTTGTCATTGTCCAGCTATTCAGCTCCAGTATTCAAATAGATACAATTTAAAAATAATGACAAATACAGACTAAATATCTCTGAGGTCTAGAGTAGAAAAATATATGTTCTCTGGGTTCTGGGGTTAGTGTAAACAAAGTTCAAGTTTCTTTATGTGATGAAATAAATATGTCAGATACGTGGTACTCCATTCTAAAGGAGATCAGTCCTGAGTGTTCACTGGAAGAACTGATGCTAAAGCTGAAACTCCAATACTTTGGCCACCTCATGCGAAGAGTTGACTGATTGGAAAAGACCCCGATGCTGGGAGGGACTGGGGGCAAGAGGAGAAGGGGATGACAGAGGATGAGATGGCTGGATGGCATGACCGACTCGAGGCACATGAATTTGAGTGAACTCCGGGAGTTGGTGATGGACAGGGAGGCCTGGCATGCTGTGATTCATGGGGTCGCAAAGAGTCAGACACAACTGGGTGACTGAATTGAACTGAACTGATTGAATATGACTTGAAATAAGCTGCTCAAGCAGGTATCCTAAACCTCTAGAATTAAAGATTCCAATATTTCTTTAGTAGATAAAGAAAACAATAGTTTCAAAGCCAAGACATAAGCAGTTCACTTTTGGCTTAGCAATTACATCATTGGTGTATCTCATATTATTAAAGAAAGATTCCCAGAGCTACTGTAAGATACTGCTCTCAGCCAGACATCCTGACAAGCGTAGCTGGAGAAGCTGCAAAACATCTGGACTTTATTTGAGGAGGGGAGAGTTATAACAAAAAGAAAGAAAGAAAACCCATTAAAGATGGAAGTATGATACGACAAATTTTTTTAAAAGCATATTTTTTAAAAAAGCAGAGGCAGGGGCACCAGGAAAGACAGCTAACAAAACCCACTGGAGACTCTGAATGAAGAAGCAATCCAGGGATTTCAAATAGCATACTGCCTTGAAATAACTGAAAACTCAAAAATAATATATTGAACAACGACTGTCTAGACACTGGACACCAGACCAAAATAACAATAATAATAACTGAGCCCTGAGAAGTGAGAATTAAATGGAGTGAGTCTCAGGACTGCTCCACCCTACAGACTCCAGGGAACACAGGCAGATAGATCACTGAATGAGAAGACAGAGCACGCAGTTCTGGAAAGCCAAGGGAACTTGAATTCCAGGGCAGAGACTCACTAAAGAAAAATGCGTCTCTCTTCAACATTGTTCCCACCATCCTTGAAAGACAGGATTCAGTTTTGAACACCACTTTTCCAAAGAGATACATAGGTGAAAAGATAATGTCAGAAAGCAGGAGCCGCATGATTGAAGTAGCAGTAACTGGATTATCCTAGAAAAAGCGAACTTTGAGAACAAAAAAGAATACGCTGTAAATTTGTAAAGATGAATTAAATCCATTCAAACTGGCCTTGAACTAGATGGTTAGAGGTTAGAAGATTAGTGGGAAAACATTTTAAGAAAATAGCTACTTTAGTGCAAAACAAAGATACTTTTGTGGTCAGACTTTTCTGAAAACGTAAAATATAGGTTCAGGACACTGAGAGTTACAATGTGATTCAAGTTGTCCAAAAGTACCTGAAATTCTGTAGCATCAACTAAGACACAAAATATTAATCGAGGTATTAACAGACAGTTTTAAAAAGTAAATATTAGGAAATTAGGATAAAATTTAAAGGGACTCTGAAATTTAAATTTCAGAATGCTTTCATTGACTAATAAAGGAGTCCAATTTTATTATCAAAGCAGTAGAAGCTGGGAGAAAATGTAGAGTGTTCCTTGAAGACATTTAGGAATTACTCAAATAATGAGTACCTTAAAATAACAAACTTGCAGACAAAACATATGATAGATTAAAACAAATGTGACATTTTCTGTACTAAAGAATACCTTTTACCCTTGGATTTTGTTAGAAAGAGGCAGATATCTCCACATTGTACAGATTTGGTGTACAATGACATTCACGGGCCTTAAAAAAATGTTGAAAGGGTGGAAAATATTTCAGGCATAAGGAAAAAGACATGGAATGAGAAGAACAAATAGGAAATCTAAAAAATGTGAAAATACCACCAAGCACCCTAGGAGAAACAGCAGCAGGAACTCAGTAGAATCTTATTTGCTCATATCACACATCCTATTACTTTTGCCTTGAAACAGCAAGAGGTGGATTATGGATTATTTTATTTCTCAAGAAAATTGTATTCTCCTTGGCGGGGGAGGTCTCTGGAAATATTTAGTGTGCATAGAGTGGTAGCCATAACACACTCTGCATGACAGAATATGGGGCACAGTTTCATGATTTTCTCACTAGGTGTTTTGAACATTTAATGAGACAATTTGTTCACAATGCGTTACAATATAGCACAGAGGCCAAGAGAGGTCAAAGGGTAGAGGTATAATTTGCTGTGTTTTTTGAAGCTGACTTTGGCTGGTTCATGTGCCTTCGTTTCTGGCTGGAGATAGAGGCCTGTTTTCCATTTTACCAGAACTAGTCGCTTAGGAGATGGAAATATATCAATTGCCTTGTCTATTCTCAAGCAGTTCTCAGTTTCCCAAATGAATCCATGTAATTACGCATATACAAACAAAAAGATGTGTTAAAAAAAAAAAAAAAAAATCATATGGGACAGATCACTTCCAAAAATGCTAGGGAGTGTCTATGGAACCCTTGTGAGGAAGTTTAAGCCTTGATGAGTCCTTGACAGATGTGAAGAGAGGGAGACCACAATGCCCCAAGCAGATGAAAGAAACTGCATAAAATACATGGGCCATCAAATTCCGATTGGATGAGGAGCATTTAGGTTACTAGAATTGAGTGTTTAATGTTTTTAGAACTGTTATAGTCAATGCTATTTTGAAGTGTTTCTATCCACAGATTTTTTTTGCAATATCAAGTATAAATTTCTCTAATGCAAAATCTATTTTCTCTGCAAAAACTATGGTAAATTTTATTATCACTTTATTCTATTGGAAATTAATGTTGTTTGTATTAGTCTATATTTAAATTGAAAATCCTAGAGTTTTTCTTATTATTTTAAACATTTTACTCTTAAAATATTGGGCATGCACATGTTTTATTATGCCACCATACAATAAGTTTTTAAAAAAAGAATCTTCCA
>SJYC01135504.1:0-19295 GCA_006408675.1 Madoqua kirkii
CCACTTAGAAGCCAAGTACTGTGAATTAAACCAAATTATGTCTTTTGCAAAAAAAAACAAACAAACAAAACTACATTAGCTTGAATTACCTCAAAAAGTATTAAACTTCAATAAAACTGTAAATGAAGCAATCAGCTTTGGATATAATTCACGAAGAAAATAATTGCACATTACATTGAGCTCACATGCTGCCCATCCCAGTTTGTCGTTACATTGCATTAAACATCATGAGCAGTTGTACCAAAAATAAGTCATCAGAGTAGATAGTTAATCAACTAGCTTCTTCCAAGAGTAAAAAGCAACTCACTGGAAGAGGTTTGGGTATTTTTTCTTGAGGTAAGCTTTCAGTCAATTGCAGCAAATGTGGGTGCTTGATAAGGAGAATAGATTGCAGCACATTTTAAAATTGGGCAATACTGATAGCTAATTAAACTAAAGTCAACCTTACTGTACTCTAGAACTCTTATTATGGAGAAGACAATGGCAACCCACTCCAGTACTCTTGCCTGGAAAATCCCGTGGATGGAGGAGCCTGGTGGGCTGCCATGTATGGGATCTCACAGAGTCGGACAGGACTGAAGTGACTTAGCAGCAGCAGCAGCAGAACCCTTATTAAACACTGGAGAGGCAGAGGTGAAAGAAAGAGCCGTTGGCCAAAGGTATGAAGCTTATAGTGTTTGCACTTGCATCTATAGGTACTAGCATACGTGGAATTATTTAACACTTTTGTTGAGTATGTGCTTTGAACCAGGAACTTTGTTGGGCACCATAAATTAAATAAACAAAAAAGTAAAAGATAACCCCTATCCTTCAGGAGCTGGAAAATCTACAGTTTCAGTATTTATAACCTGAACTGTTTGGGCAGTTAGCCTAGATTTTGTAGCATTCTGGCTTCTTTCTAGGGCCAGCCAATCTAGAGCAGACTCCCCGCATGTAGCTACATCACAGCTGGACTCCAATCTTCATATGGTTTTCTGAAGTGCCTGGTATAAAGTGGGCCCTTATAGTGGTTATATTCAAAATCTCTTTTTAAAAAATTAAATGTTCTAAAATGGTTCCACTCATCAAAGTGTTGCCATGAGTATGTCTTGCTTTAGAGTGGTAAAGCAATGAGTGTTTTGTGGGTACTTTGGCCCCCACTTTCTACACAACTTTTTTTGCCTGATGTACCAAAATCATATGTTATGCCAGGCTCCTCCACTACAATGAGTTTTCCCCAAAATATGTTTTATCCTTCAATTTCAAACTTTCTAAAATGGCTCCACTCATCAAAGGGTTGCCATGAGTATGTCTTGCTTTTTAGAGCAGTAAAGCTGGTGAATATTTTGATGGTACTTTGACCCCTACTTTCTACACAACTTTTTTTCCTGATGTACTAAAATTGCATGCTATGCCAGGCTCCTCCACTTCAATGACATCTCCCCAAAATATGCTTTATTCTTCAATTTCAAACAGTTCCTACCATACCATAAGAATCTAACAATTAATTGCTCAGTGAATACTGGAATAAATGCATATGTGAATGACTGAGACTTCATCTAGCATGTCAAATGATAAGAACTCATCTACCACTTTGAATATCCTTCAAAGGAATCTGTTATAAATCCATTGGGGATCCACTTTTCGGGAGGCATGGAATGTGCTTTAGATTTAGAAGTTCCTGGAACTGTCATGTAGAAACCAGAGATGCAGAAAGTGAATGGAGATGATGATGTCTTTGAGTAAACAGGGATCTCTCCAGGTACCACAAACCTACAGGAATCCTGGCTCCTGGATCAAAAGGGCCTGAATTAGGCAGCAGAGTAGGAAAGGAGAAGAAATCAGAGCAAATATAAAAGACAAGTTGTAGTAATTTATACAAGCCACAGAAATGTGAACGAACGCAGTTTCATTGGCAACCAAAAGGGCTTAAGCGAGGAAGTTAGTGTAATTAGCATAGTGTTATTGATTGAATTCCACCTCCTAAACTTATGTTTTAAAGTCCTACTTTTCAACACCGGCAAACTGGTTTGTTTGCAGGTGTAATCAAATTAAGAAAAATCATTAAAGTGGCTCTAATCTAATTTGACTAATGTCATTATATGGAGAAAAATGCCATCTGAAGATAAACACACAGGGAAAAGGCATATGAGGATAGAGGTGGAAATCAGGCTGAGAGCCACCTAGGATGGAGAGACAGCCCTAGAAGCTAGGAAAAGACAAAGAGGGATTGTCCACTGCAGGTTTCAGAGAGAGCATGGCCCTGCTAACACCATGATGTTGACTTTTGGCTTCTATATAAAAGACTTCTAGCCTTTATGAAAAAATAAATACCATTGTTTTAAATCAACAAGTTTGTGGCACTTTGTACAGTGACCTTAAGAAACTAATACAAGTAGCAATAACAGCAGGGAAACATCTCCTTAGAGTGCTTGTGTGAACTAAGTCAGCGATGGAAACTGCCCTGAGCTCTTCTCAGAGCTCAGCTGTTACCAAGCACTATGCAAAATAATTGCTTGCATTTTCTGGTTAACCTGGGCTGTACTGCAACCAGGTGACAAGGTAAAGGTATAGAAAGAAGGAAAGAAAGAACATCTGTAAGTTCTCATGAGCCTTAATTAATGGTCCATCATTTATTAGCACATGTGTTTGAACGCCTTTAAACATGCAGGGCTCTGGAGTTTTAAAGACTAGCTCAGAGAGACCATCTGCACTGTTGCAATGCATTTTATTAACTGCTATATGAAAAGATACAAAATAAATGGTGGAGGCAGATACATATAATGGGAAAGAGTGTTTATTTGGAATCAGACAGACCTTGACTCCCATCTTTGCTCTGCAACTTACTAGCTCTGTGTTGCAAAAGTGAGTTTTTTACTTAATTTTTAAATTCTCCATGTCCTCATTTATAAAAGAGTGATAATATCTATATTACAGAATTTGGGGTGGAATTTAATGAATTATATGAGGATATACATATATACATAGAAGTATATATATATATATATATATGTGTGTATATATATATATATGCACATATACATATGTATATAGAATGCCATAAAGTGTTCAATGATTTGAAGCTGTTATTGATATTAATGATACAAAAAATTTTAATGTAGGGAAAGGAGCAATTAACATTTTGCCTGAAGGGTATTTGGATAGGGGTAAAGAAGAAAGTAGGCTTTCCTTGTAGCTTAGTTGGTAAAGAATCTGCCTGCAGTGCAGGAAACCCGGGTTCGATCCTTGGGTTGGGAAGATCCCCTGGAGAAAGAAATGGCAACCCACTCCAGTATCCTTGCCTGGAAAATCTCATGGACAGAGAAGCCTGGTGGGCTGCAGTCCATGGGGTCGCAAAGAGTCAGGCATGACTGAGCAACTAACACTAACAAAAGAAGAAAGTAGCTTCCAAATCTCGCTTACCAAAAGACCTACAGAAAAATTCCTCAGAAAAGCAAAAAGTCCAGATATTCCAGGAAGAAAAAGATTGATGTGAAGTTTTTTCTCCAAATTCCCATCCCCACCTTCCATGAACGTAGCAGACATAGAAAACATTCATCTGCCATTCCCTGTGCTGTCTGAATTTGTCTTGTAACTAGATTAAGTCCATGATACCAGGTGCTGATCAATGAATCAGGCGGAAGTGATATCAGTTATTTCCAGTTCTGCTCCATCATTGCATCTCAGAATGGAGGAGATCCTTCACTAGCTTGCATTAGGCCCTATATGAACCGTTAAAAAACAGATAGCTAGTGAGAAGTTATTGTGTAACACAGGAAGCACAGACTGGTATTCTGCAATGATCAAGAAGAATGGGATGGGAGAGTGAGAGGGAGATCCAAGAAGGAGGGGATATATGTATACTTATGGCTGATTTGTGTTGTTATATGGCAGACACCAACACAACATTGTAAAAATTAAAAAAAAATCGTTAAACATTTTCCTATATTAAGAAAAAGAGAGATATTTTTAATTAGCAAAAAAAAAGATCTTTTTCATTTTTTTTAATCCACTGAGATCTCAGAGTGTGTTGCAGCAGTTAGTATTACTTATCCTGACTAATGAAAAAAGCCTCTATATAATCGTTCCTCCTTACCCTCAATGCTAAACATGTATAATAACTTTTCCTTTCAACAGCTGCACAGAGTTGAACAAAACTGTCTCCAAGTTAAGAGTGATTACCACCCAGCCATTATACTCTGGGATAAGATGAAACTAAATGATCATCTATGTAAATACATACACTCTGTCTTTCTCTGAGTAGTAAATAATTCAGTCCTTCAATGACCAACATCAGAAGATTTTTCCCTCTAGTAATTCATTAACTCCTAAGAATTAATTGCAAGTTTTTTAATAACACAGATATATCATGAAGAGAAAATAGGCATACATTACAATATAGTCAAAATAATTAAATTGTTATTGCTTTAGAGCACTGAAGCTATTAAAATATAATTTTTAAAAAAATTAGAATGAAATTAGAATGTGATTTCCATAAGCATAATTTGAAATAGTCCAAGTACTTATTCACTGGGTGCAATTACTTGTAAATACAAATTAGAAGATATGGCACAGCTAAGAATAGTAAAATTAGATTTATGAATCTTTTCCTAATGTGAAAAAAGAAAAATAAAAGTGTCTAATCACTTTGTTCATTACAATTCTTATCAGTTCAGTTCAGTTCAGTCGCTCAGTCGTGTCTGACTCTTTGTGACCCCATGAATCGCAGCACGCCAAGCTTCCCTGTCCATCACCAACTCCTGGAGTTCACTCAGACTCGTGTCCATCGAGTCAGTGATGCCATCCAGCCATCTCATCCTCTGTCATCATAAACCATGCTAACCAGGGGAATGTGAATAACTGAGAACAGCCATGATTAACTCAGAAAGTAAAAATAAAATCTGTGATAATAACCCTTCACAAGGAGATTAAATGGTTATATTAGACATCACCCAGCTAGGAAAATAAAAGCTATCAGTCATACAGAGATAACACTGGTACCAGTTAGCTGGGCATGGGTAATGATAAATCTGAGAATTAACAAGCAATTGACCAACACAACTTTTTATGAGTTGCTAAGGGAAGTAAAATTCAATTTTGCTGACCACTTAACTCTATGTAATCTGTATCTTTTAAAAAACTCTCAGCAATTCTGAGAATTATATATTATTTTATCATCTTTCAGATGAATAAACCATGAACCAAAGAACTAAGTGATATGCCCAGGTCATCAGCTATCAAGTGACAGCTGGGTTTGAGTTGTCTGACTCCACATAGAAAATCTCATCTACTTATTTGCAATAAGTAGAGGAAAGGGAGGGGTGAAATCAAGTTTGGAAATACTCCCTAATCTATAATAATACGAACAATTGCCTTCTTTAAATAATCAATGAGCAGCACTATCCTAAGCTGTAATATTGTATCCATAGCAACACAAGAGTGAAGAGTGAAGTTGCTCAGTCGTGTCCAACTCTTTGCGACCCCATGGACTGTAGCCCAACGGGCTCCTCCATCCATGGAATTTTCTAGGCAAGAGTACTGGAGTGGGTTGCCATTTCCTTCTCCAACAACACAAAGTGTCTACTAAATGAAGTTCAGCTATGGGCTGAAAGTGCTCATCTATGAGCACTTTCTATTAACAGAGGAAGAGACTTGTTTAAATAACAAAAGAAAACCCCATTTCCTTTTTTAAGGTAACTGTACTGTCAGTCCCAGGAAGTAAAATATATTGTTTTTTAAATTAACTGTTTGACATTTTTATATTCTCCTTGTCTCTTTTCTCAACTCAAAGTTATAAATACTTTCTATTACTATAAGAAGATTTGAAGATAGACCATATTGTCTGAAATTAAATTTACTGTTAAGAGATTTTTAAGAAAAAGCGTTTGCTCAGCATTCCTGACAAGAGATCTGTATCAAAGAGATCAGTGGATCTGAAAACCAGGGTTTATCTGTGACCCTGAATTAATAATAAGTTGTAATAACCTGCTAAAACCACAGAAATTCTAAGAGCTTCTCTGAGTAATGATCAGTTTCCAAAGAGTAATGATAAGCCTCAGTGAAATTTGACAGTCAAAATCTTTTTATTCCAGATTTTTTTTTTCTACAACAGAGTATGACTGTGCTTTCTTTTGAGTTATCTGTTGGGTAACTGCACAAAAAGAAAGCTAACTTTATAGTTAAACATATCTTAGAGTCCATGCCCACTTTTCTTTCTTAATTTGCTACTTCTACTAGTTGACTGGAGCTATTAAGTTCCACATGCAGATAATTTAAGTTATCTAGAATAATGGAGCCATTGACCCAGAAGTATGCAGCCCCCTCACTATAGAAATGAAGAATGGGTTAACAATAAATTTAGTGGTGTACAATAACTATTTAGGAATATGCTTCCTAATATCTAGTTCTGGGCATTCTTTTAACTATGCCACAATCCTTTTTTACTCATTTTGAAAAAAATTCTGATTAAATGTAATATAAGAAAAAAATAAATTTTGTTATTATCTAGTAAATTTCTGTATTCATCCATCATCATTCTAAGTGTCCACTGAATCATACTGTAACAACTCTCCTGTTTGGATTTTCTACTTTCATTTTTATTATCCTTTCTTTTACCCCTCCTTTTTCTCCTTCACTATTGTTATAATTAGTTTCTACAAATTGTTCATAAAGAGTTTTCTTTAGGGAACATAATATATAACATATCCTGTATCAATTCACTGTGCATCTTTCTTTTTCTCCAATAGACATTCATCAGTATAGGTAAACATATTTTAAATTGATGCATTTTGGATTGGGGTGTACTGCCAATTTATTTTCCTTTTAATATATTTATTGTTACATGTCTCAATAAAGAAATAAGTTTACATTTTAAGGTAGAAAGGTATTTGCAAAACTATGAAATTACATACTAGAACTACAACTTGTATCTTTTCAAAATAAATTACTTTTATTTTAACAAGCAAATCTGAGACCTGTGATTCAAAAATAGTGTGGCTATGTTTTATTCATTTTTAAAATGGCTGCTTTGATAAATTATAGATGCCAGTTTTCTCAAATGTTCTGAAATATTTTTTACAAGCTTCTGTCAGCTAAGACATACACACACTCCCCAGCCGGCAAACTTGATCAGAAATCTAGTGGAATGATATTTCTACTTCATGCCTTTGCAGTCAACTCCACTTGGGCAGAATAATGTGTTAAGATCATGGTTTTGGATCCCCAAAGCACAGAACATTATATATTGGATCATTTAAAGTCTGACCTTTTAACAAAATGGGTTTCAAGGCAACCAAGCTGTAAAAGACTCAAATGACATGTCTCACTATTCTTTAATTGCTAAGTAATATCGCAGTTAAGTGGTACTCTTGAGACACATATATTTAAGATTTTAACTTACTTTCTAAGACCCCTATCTAATGAAAGTGAGAAAAATGCTCCTTCTTGAATTTTCAACACTCCTTGTTCTCAGGAACTATGAATGTGATGTTGAAGAAACTGGTTTAATTAACAGGCAAGAGCAGAAACAACTATTAGCTCTTCAGCTTGCTTACAGTTACTGAAAAAGTTCCATAGCAATCAGATTTCTTTCCTGAGTCTGAGAAATGCTCACAAATGCAGCACTAACACATTTGGAACAACTGCTCACAAAGACTTGCACTGAAATGTTAAGGTTTAGGAGCCTAGCCTGGACTACATGAAGTAGTTACCCCTGGCAATTAAATTACTATGTTGAATCACGTTTGAGGTAGGAAATGAAAGACTCAGTTAAGGAAAGAGGGTTGAGTATGAAGCTCCTTGACCTTTAGCTCCAGAGCTCCAACACTTTGACCACCTGATGTAAAGAGCTGACTCATTAGAAAAGACCCTGATGCTGGGAAAGGTTGAAGGCAGGAGGATAAAGGGATGACAAAGGCATGATTGGATGGCATCACTGCTCAATGAGCATGAGTTTGAGCAGATTTTGGGAGATGTGAAGGACAGGGAAGACTGGCATGCTGCAGTCCATGGGGTCACAGAGTTAGACGTGACTGAGTGATTGAACAACAAATACAGAGTGAGGATTAAGAAGACAATAAATGGAAAGGAAAGCCAAGAAGGTCACGAGTCAAAAACTGGAAGAACTGAGCAGGGCAGAATAGAAGAGGGGTTTGGGTCTGAAGTTTGAAGACCATACATACAGGGGTTTTGCAGTATAACAGTGTGCATGTCTAAAGAGTTCAGGAGCAAGACGGATGATCTCTTAGAATCATTGAAGTACTGGAGCGTTCATCCCACTGACAAGTCCCTGGGTCTCTAGCACAGCCCTTCTTAAATGTCATCTCTCTCAGTTGCTGCCAAACCTTTAGTCATTGCACATGAGAATAATGATGCTAGAAATGCTCTGGGAAAACCAAAGAGAGAAGAACTATTAACAGAATGTTCTACTACTGCTATCACTCATTAGCTCTGGACACCCCATTTATCCAGGTGAAACTCCTACATCATTATGTAGCTGCAGGACACGCTCCATAACTTCTCTGGTGTCTTCTCATTTGGAAAATGGAAACGATACAGTTTACTATCAAAAAAAAGAGAGAGAGATAGAAAAGAAACAGCTCAGTGTAGGGACTGGTGTATAAAAGGCTCTGAACATGTAACCCCCTCCCCTTTTCAGGAGATAATCCATAGAGAACTGAAAAGTAGAGAGTGAAAATAAATTGGAAAAGAAAATATAGACAAAGTGAGGAATACTGAAGATGATAAATAATGACACATGCTTTAAATGGAACAAAATGGACATGATGACAAAGAAAATAGAAACTAAATAGAAATACACAGGAAAATAGAACAATAAATAAATACAAGAAAGAGAAGCAGACATCAGAGTAAAGGAAATGCAAAATTAAAGATTCACATATAAGGGGCTTTTGTAGGAATAATTTGATTTATTGTATATCTTAACTCATTAAATAAAATTGCCCAGAAATGCACACTTCTAGAACACAGAAATGAGGTATCTGAAAAGTCTGTTGAATTAGAAAGGAAAGCAAGAAAGAAAACTGAGCAAAAAATCATCCAAAAAGTGTTAAGGAGCTAACACCATAATGAAAGTAAATTCTAAAGTACATGGGGTTTGCTGTTGCAGGGAATCTTAAGGGGACTCAGAAAATGTACTGTAGATCTTTTTAAGTCATAGAATCTTTGTAACAATTTGCACATAGTTACTAGCTTCCAGAGAGAAGGGACACCTTAGAGTTTTCAGATGTTCAATTTTACGCTTTTATCCCAAAGATAGTGTTCCATTTTATTCCATTTTTAATTGAAAATCTACAACCCAGAGTTGTATCAAAGTCTTTCCAGTATTGACAGTTTCTACTTTGCTTCACTTGTGCATAAATGATGAGCTTGAAAGAGGTACTTCACCAGCTCAGCACCTTGAAAACTCCCAAAATATTTCAGAAAGAGCAAACGCTTAGTTTTCTCCAAACTCCAAGACACAAAACTGTAAGGTGGGGAACATTTATATGTGAGATAAATACGAAGAAAATAAATATTGAGGGCATTAATATGAGACAAATATTCAGGGCATTCAATAAAATAGTAGTAGTAAAGTAAAGTGAAGTGAAGTGAAGTTGCTCAGTCGTGCCCGACTCTTTGTGACCCCATGGACAGTAGCCTGCACCGAGCTCCTCTATCCATGGGATTTTCTAGGCAAGAGTACTGGAGTGGGTTGCTGTTTCCTTCTCCAGGGAATTTTCCTGACCCAGGGATCAAACCCAAGTCTCCCGCATTGTAGACAGACACTTTACCATCTGAGCCACCAGGGAAGTCCCTCACTAATTAAGTGATTATTATGGGCCACATAATTTTTTTAAAGAGCTTTATATTCATTTCTTAATTTAATATAGTAATTTTTTCAAGAAGATGGAATTGTTTTTATTTTACAGTGATTACTGGCTCAAAGTCTCTGCTTGTCTGTAGCTGAGTCAAAATTTTGACCAAGGCTGGCCTTACTCTATCAGTGACTATAATTGGAGTCATGACTTTTAGTATAATCCTCATTTTGTTGTTACTCACTCTGCTGTGTCTGACTCTGCGACTCCATGGGCTGGAGCACTCCAGGCTCCCCTGTCCTTTACCATCTCCTGGAACTTGCTCAGACTCATGTCCATTGAGCAGTGATGCCAGCCAACCACCTCAACTGAATCCCTGTTTCTTGTTTTTCTTAAAAAAAAAAAAAAATCCCCTTTTCTATTTAGACTATCTGCTGCAGAGGACAATGATGAGCTAGAAAGATATATTGGACTTGCAATTTCACCTGCATACATGATGGCTTTTAAAAATACCACTTCACATGGTTGAACTGTCCCTACCCTGTGAGCAAGGGCCACATGAAGTGGTAGGGAATGAGTGGCGTGACCATGAAGACAAAGGACAAGGGGAAAGACACACCCAACTGAATGCAGAGTTTCAGAGAACAGCAAGGATAGAGCTGCAAGCCTTCTTAAGTGAACAACACAAAGAACTAGAGGAAAACAATAGAATGGGAAATACTAGAGCTCTCTTTAAGAAAATTAGAGATACTAAGGGAACATTTTGTGCAAAGATAGGCACAGTAAAGGACAGAAACAGCAAGGACTTAACAGAAGCAAAAGAGATTAAGAAGAACTACACAAAAAAGGACGAATGACCCAGATAACCACAATGGTGTGGTCACTCACCTAGAGCCAGACATCTTGGAGTACGAAGTCAAGTGGACCTTAGAAAGCATTACTATGAACAAAACTAGTGGAGGTGATGAAATTTCAGCTGAGCTATTTCAAATCCTAAAAGATGATGCTGTGAAAATGCTATACTCAATATGCCAGCAAATTTGGAAAACTCAGCAGTGACCACGGGACTGGAAAAAAATCAGTTTTCATTCCAATCCAAAAATGCCAAAAATGTTCAAACTATCGCACAATTGTGCTCATTTCACCTGCTAGCAATGTAATGCCCAAATCCTTCAAGCTGGACTTCAACGTCGTGTGAACCGAGAACTTCTACACATACAAGCTGGATTTAGAAAAGGAAGAGGAACCAGAGGTCAAATTGTCAAACTATTGCACAATTGTGCTCATTTCACCTGCTAGCAATGTAATGCCCAAATCCTTCAAGCTGGACTTCAACGTCGTGTGAACCGAGAACTTCTACACATACAAGCTGGATTTAGAAAAGGAAGAGGAACCAGAGGTCAAATTGTCAACATCTGTTGGATCATAGAAAAGGCAAGGGAATTCCAAAAAATCATCTACCACTGATTCTTTGACTCCACTGAAGCCTTTGACTATGTGGATCACAACAAACTGTAAAATTCTTCAAGAGATGGGACTACCAGGCCACTTTATCCGTCTCTTGAGAAACCTGCATACAGGACAAGAAGCAAGTTAGAACTGGATATGGAACAACAGACTGACTGAAAATTGGAAAGAAGTACATCAAGGCTGTATATTGTCACCCTGCTGTTTTAACATGTATGCTGTTTTAACATGTATACATCACATGAAATGTCATCTTGGATGAATGGCAGAAATCAGAGGAACTAAAGAACCTCTTGACAAATGTGAAAGAAGAGAGTGAAAAAGCTGACTTAAAACTCAAAATTCAAAAAACTAAGATCATGGCCTAAAGTCCCATCACTTCATGGCAAAGAGATGGGGAAACAAAGGAAACAATGGCAAATGTTATTTCCTTGGTCTCCAAAATCACTGCAGATGGCGACTGCAGCCACAAAAGTAAAAGACCCTTTCTTCTTGGAGGAAAAGTATGACAAACCTATACAAGGTATTATAAAGCAGAGATATTACTTTGCCGACAAAGGTCTGTATAGTCAACGTTATGGTTTTTCCGGTAGTCATGTACAGATGTGAGAGTTGGACCATAAAGAAGGCTGAACTCCAAAAAATTAATGCTTTTTAACTGTGGTGCTGGAGAAGACTCTTGAGAGACCCTTGGTCTCTTGAGAGACACCAAGGATATCAATCAATCCATCCTAAAGGAAATTAACACTGAATATTCATTGGAGGAATTGATGCTGAAGCTGAAGCTCCAATATTTTGGCAACCTGATGTGAAGAACCATTTCATTGGAAAAGACCCTTATGCTAGTAAAGAATGAGAGCAAGAGAAGGGGACAGCAGAGGATGAGATGGTTAGATAGCATCATTAACTCAATGGACATGAATTTCAGCAAACTCCAGGAAGTAGTAAAGGACAGGGAATGGTGTGCTGTAGTTTTTGTGGTCCCATAGAGTCAGACACAACTTAGCCACCAAACAACATCCACAACAATGTGACCATACACTTTATCTTCCAAACCAGGACACTTTGAAGGTAACAAGACATTATTTGAACTCACAATAGAATAGTAGGTGAAAACTGCAAACTTGGGCTTATAGTCACACTTACAAGGGAGGAAAGAGTCTGGATGTTGGGTTCAGACTTGGATTTGAATCCTAGGTCTGTCTCTTACTGGCTAAGTGACCTTGTGCAAGTTACTTGAGCTCTCATAATCTCAGAATCTTTACCTAAAATTATAATAGTAGGCTTATCATCATATGAGAATTATATTAGATAAAGGGCTTAAAATAATGTCTAAAAAGATATAGATAGCTATTAAATGTACCTACAATAGTTATCACTTATATTCTTAATACTTACAACAGTGTCTGACACATGGAAGGTTTTCAATTAAGATATGTTGAATACATTAACAAAAAAATTAATGAATAGATAAAAGCATTAAGAGCTGAATTTTACTTAGAATTAAATTATGCCTGCTTTTTATGACAGTCCTATAGGTCATAGGAGGGCTGGAAAATAGAGAGATAGTGTACTAGGGGGCAATTTAATCAGTCTTAGAGAAACTACAAAATAAATTCAAATCAGTATTATTCAGTAGAAAATTAATCTGCTTCATTTCTAAAATTATATTAAGTCTCAAGTAATTATAGTTGTGGTTTCTGTTCATTTGTGTTAAACATGTAAAATGGTGGTTTTTTTCTATTTGATTATCAAATATTTTTGTCATTTTCTCTCCCCTATTTTAAAATCCTATATTAACATGATAATTGTGATAGGGGGAAAAGAGAGCTGGAGGGCCTCACCCCAACAAACAAATGTTTCAGCATGGATATGTCACAGGTCATCATTCCTATCACAGGACATTGGTCAAAACTAATTATATGGTCCAACACAGCTATGAAAAGACAGAAGCATAAACCACTCCTATGTTGATAGGAAGAGATAAGCAGTATCGGTGAGCATTAGGAGTTTCTGTCACAGACATGCTACCATCAATACTAAAAACAACTGTGAAGAAAATATTTCCCTTAATTCTAGCATCACACCAAGATACTTTATGTTTTGAGAATTAATTTATTTCTTTATCCAGGTGTATACAATGCATCAGGTAACAGACATGCTGCATATTTATTTTATTTTTTAATATTATATCATAATATGGATAAATATCACTAAAATCTTCAGAATTAAAAGTCTGAGTTGTATAATATGCTATCATTATAAATTACCGAAGTTTATTGAGTCTAAGTAAATCTAGTTTAAATTAAATCTAGTTTGTCATTTTAAACTATTAAAGTGCTGGGAAAATGCTTGAAATAGTTAAGAAAAACAATAAATTATCATAAATGTGTAATTCTGGGAGTGAGATAAGGTAAAAAATTACAAAAAACTTGAGTTAAACCAGTAATGAGGTACTTTGATAATTTAAGCTGGCAGCAATGAGATGCTGAACTATAATAATGCAAAAAATAAATTTGAATCACTGAAGCAGTACATTGATTGAAATTAGCAAATACTTGTGTGTGTGTAGATGTATTAATGACGCAGTCATGTCCAACTCTTTGTGACCCTGCATGCTTTAGCCTACCAGGCTCCTCTGTCCATGGAGTTTCCCAGGCAAGAATACTGGAGAGGATCTTCCTGACCCAGGGATCAAGTCTGGGTCTCCCACATTGTGGGCAGATACTGAGCCACCTGGGAAGCCCAAACACTAAGCCCATATGCCCATAGTGATAACACTGCTCTAATGGGAACAGGGGAGAAGGAGCCCACTGACATTTGTTTGTAAACATGATGAGTTTGGAGCTTGGAACTGGCATTGGTTTCTGATTTCTCTACACCTTGGTCACTCCCATCCATTCACCTCGATTTCCTTTCAGGGATACATTTCCTCCCCTCTCTTAATCCTTAGCTTTTGGTGAGACTGACATAATGAACAGCTGCGAAACAAAGCCTGTAAATTAGACTTGAAGAAATTAGCACTTCCTACCTTGTTGCTGTGGGCTTCCCAGGTGGCACAGTGATAAAAAAATCCACCTGTCAATTCAGGAGACATGAGTGACGCGGATTCTGTCTCTGGGGCAGGAAGATCCCCTGGAGGAGGAAATGCCACACACACACACACACACACACACACACACACAGCCCCTGGCTGCAGCCATGAAATGCCAATTGAAGCCAACTGGGAAGCAGTTTCATGTTTTCCATTAGATCTTAAAACTTTAGGAAGATAGATCCCAGAGCTTCTGGATGCAGCCTTAAACATTTCAGATTTTCATAAATCAAATTTTAGGGAGCTGAAGTTGTTATGATATTTTGTTTTATTTCCTAAGGTCCCGATTAGACACACCTGCAAAACAAACCACCACAATCCAGACTTCACACACACAGGCACATTTATGTCTACTTATTACATTTGTACAAAACAGAATTTAAAGATTAAAATAGTTTTTTAAAGCTTGCAGGCCTGTATTTCTTTCTGTTTGTATCTCCTCACTCATTTCCATCTCCCCAGAGACAACACTCTGATTTCTTTTATATACATATATATAATTTTAATTATAAATATTTTTTACAAGGTTGCATTGGTCTCTGCCATACAACTTGAATCAACCATAATTCTACATACACCCCTTCCTTCCCTCAATTCCCTCTCCTCCCCATCCCATCCCTCCAAGTCATCACAGAGCACCAGACTGGGCTCCCTGTGCTACACACGGACTTCTCACCAGCTAGCCATTCTGAAGGAGATCAGCCCTGGGATTTCTTTGGAAGGAATGATGCTGAAGCTGAAACTCCAGTACTTTGGCCACCTCATGCGAAGACTTGACTCATTGGGAAAGACTCTAATGCTGGGAGGGATTGGGGGCAGGAGGAGAAGGGGACAACAGAGGATGAGATGGCTGGATGGCATCACCAACTCGATGGACATGAGTCTGAGTGAACTCCAAGAGATGGTGATGAACAGGGAGGCCTGGCGTGATGCAATTCATGGGGTCACAAAGAGTTGGACATGACTGAGCGACTGAACTGAACTGAACTGAGCCATCTTACACCTGATAGTGCATATATGCTGGTTCCTTTCTCCATTCGTCTCACTCTCTCCTTCCCGTACTGTATGCACAAGTCCATTCTCTACATCTGTGTCTCCATCCCTTCTCTGCTGGAATTTTGTTTGTAATTTACTTTCATGTCTCTAATTAAGTAGCCTGTACGTCTCGATTTTACACCAATAAGCAATGGTTATGGATTCATTAGTATCAGTCAATGATTTCATAGCTCCTTTCTCTCCACAATTCAATGACTCTTTTTTATTCCAGAGATCTTGGTTAATTTCAATAACTAATTATTTGGGCAGCTTGTTGTTGTTGTTTTCTCTCTCTCTCTTCTCGAGTTGCTCTTATGTTTTAAATTCACCAATAAAGAGTAAGCCCGTGAAACCCTATGCCCCAACCCATGTTGATGGAAAACCCACACACAATGTAAGAGCTGTGAGTTGAGTTTTATTCAGTGTCTTACTAAGACTTACAACCTGGGAGACAGCCTCTCAGATAGCTCTTAAAAATTGCTCCAAAGAGGTGGGGGAAAAGCCAGTGTATGTGTGATTTTGGCTAAAGAATACATGCAGTCAAGAGTATATCTTAGATGATTCATGCTAGTCACCAGAAACAGTTTTCTTAATGATTTGGTGCTCCTCTATGTATAGGAAGATGCAGGAGTCTTGCTTCGTAAAACTTTTTTCCTGAAATACATCTAACTTTCTAAGGAGCCCATTCCCAGAACACAGAGTGCCTTATCCTGTTCTTTATTCTGAGTCCCTTTCAGGGTGTCCTGTAGGTAGGTCATCAACTGCAGGGGCTATTAACTTAGTTCTTACAGAACTGGATCTTCCCTGGTGGCTCAGACCGTAAAGCATCTGCTTACAATGCAGGAGACCCGGGTTTGATCCCTGGGTCGGAAAGATTCCCTGGAGAAGAAAATGGCAAACCACTCCAGTACTCTCGCCTGGAAAATCCCATGGACAGAGGAGCTTGGTAGGCTACAGGCCATGGGGTCGCAAAGAGTCGGACACGACTGAGCGACTTCACTTTCACTTTACAGAACTGAGTGGTGAGCAATATTCTCTGTTTTGTACCCTCAAACCATATAAAAGCAGAATCCCAGACCCATGGGTGCTAACTCTCTAGCCGCCACCTTATAGTGTGGCCCAAGCTATGCCATGTGCTTTCCAAGACCTGTGAGTTATAAAGCTTTTGTCCCCAAAGCATCCAGATGGTTATTGCTGAGGGTGTCTTGCAACCCTTGTAGGAACCACAAGGCAGATCAGCTACTACCTTGGTTATTGAGGCTGAGACCAGCACAAAATCATTACCAATCTGGCTGACAGAATCCCAGACCCATGGGTGCTAACTCTCTAGCCGCCACCTTATAGTGTGGCCCAAGCTATGCCATGTGCTTTCCAAGACCTGTGAGTTATAAAGCTTTTGTCCCCAAAGCATCCAGATGGTTATTGCTGAGGGTGTCTTGCAACCCTTGTAGGAACCACAAGGCAGATCAGCTACTACCTTGGTTATTGAGGCTGAGACCAGCACAAAATCATTACCAATCTGGCTGCTGCTTGGCGTGAGCAAGTTGATTATTAGCCAATCAACTGGCTCAATCAATGTAACAGCCATATAAACTACTGCCCCAGGGCAGAAAGTAAGGGGCACAGGACAAAAGCAAATTGTGAGTTGCTGCAGGCTTGTGTGCCCATGGAGTTGGTCACTAACGTAATTGGGGAAAAACAAGTGGACAAGGACCTCAAATATCAGCACAATTGAGAGGATCAGAGTGGGCTTGTACTAGGGGTTGACACAAACCCTCACCTCTAGTTGACAAAGGAATGCTATTTCTGGCTTGATTTCTCTTCTCCCCTCACTCTCTTACCTCTTATTCTGGTATTATTTTTGACGCAACCCCACAAACTTTTTGAAAATTTCCTTTCACCAAAATCTATCCCAGGCACGTTTGTACTCTTTATGTCTAAGACTTGGAATCAATTGCTTTACTAAGGAATTTTCATTCCTTTAAGTGCAGAATGACTTCAAGGAAGCTAACCCTAGAGTTAGAGATTCCCACTATTGGAATGATATTGTTTCCAGGTCATTTGAAAGGACAAAGATTATATTTAGAAGATACACTTTAAAATAATTGACTCACATGAACAAATCCAATTCAATTTGAATATAACAATGGGCTTACTTTAATTCTTTGAGTTATATTTATCTTCAAATTATATCTACCTTCTCTAGCACTAATAATCTTAACTCAAAATAATTAATATACTTATTTGCTGTGTCTCATTATATAATAGAAACAGTTTCAAAATATTATCGCTAATGTTACCAATATTAAATTACTGAAGAAACTAGAAATCATTCCTCTTTGGTTCTGTGCTTACTGTGCATTTCACTAAGGCTGTACTGTCAACATTATATACTATAAAGTGAAGTCCCTCGGTCGTGTCCGACTCTTTGCAACTCTATGGACTGTATGGAAGCCTACCAGGCTTCTCAGTCCAGGGGTTTTCCAGGCAAGAGTACTGGAGTGGGTTGCCATTGCCTTCTCCAGGGAATCTTCCCCACCCAGAGATCAAACCCAGGTCTCCCGCATTATAGGCAGATGCTTTACCCTCTGAGCCACCAGGGAAGCCCATATACTATAGAGTCCCATTCTTTGTGTGGTTACCTTTAAAATTAATTTACTTGTTTCAGTTTGTTTTTAAGCTCAAGGAATTATCTTATTTGCTTTTGAATCGTAATTCATTTACAGGATTCAAAAGTAAACTATACAGATAGGTATACAGAGATTATTTTGTTCTTGTTTACACCCTGCCCTAGTCACCTTGCTATCCAACTGCCTCCGTTATTAGTAAATTTCCCTGTGGACTAGTGATTAACAGGTGCCAAGTGAAAGGTAAGAGCTTTTCGCAGGTAAAAAGGAGGGGTCAAGGATAGCTCTCTGGGTTTCTCAGCTCAAGGGCTCCCTCTTCTGTTAAGTGTCAAACAGTTTATTAAATAAAGGATTGTACTTCGGTCTTCAAATTTCAAAATTTTTTAAAAACTGCTTTCCCATTATTCCTGTCTTGATCATTTCATTCTCAGACTTTTTATAGCAGTTATCCTAAGGATCCCTCCCTGGGGAGGGGGGGATCGTATTTGCAGGATTTTCTGGACTCTGCCTCTTCTCCGGCTAATATTGTACTTCTCCCACCTATCAGACCAGCCGTTCTGGGCCCCATTGACTGGCCTCACTGCTGCTAACATCCACTCTGACTCTGCTGCCTCGAGCAGGTTTCCATCCTTCTGCAAACACACTTTATTCAGCAACAGGATGAATCTGCAGGTTTTCTCTGCCTGGAGGTATGGTTTGGTCTGTTGCTAATAGTACTAGTCCTGTAGGGTTGCTTAAAGGATTTTCTTGTTCTGTAGGATTTTTACAGAGGAAATGTGAGAGAATTGAACTCACGGCTATGGCCAGGCTTCTGTAAGAATACAGAACCCTTGAAGATTTCTCAGGGTATTTGCCATGAGAAATCTTAATCCTATCCCTTCTATGTAAACTATGTTGGAAAATGGAGAAGGCCATTGAAGAAGGCCTTAAGAATCAAAAACTAAAGTAAAATCACACACATAGTCAAGTCAAGAAGCTGAAAACACGCTGCTTTTATTTCAGTTTTTCTTTTAAGAGACACTCCTCTAAAGAAAAGTGCTCTCAATTCAGTTAAGCATTCTTAGTACCTACTTCAGTTCAGTCACTCAGTAGTGTCTGACTTTGCGACCTCATGAACTACAGCACGCCAGGCCTCCCCATCCATCACCAACTTCCAGAGTTCACTCAAACTCATGTCCATCGAGTCAGTGATGCCATACGGCCATCTCATCCTCGGTCGTCCCCTTCTCCTGCCCTCAATCTTTCCCAGCATCAGGGTCTTTTCCAATCAGTCAGCTC
>SJYC01135506.1:0-11245 GCA_006408675.1 Madoqua kirkii
TCCTCAATATACAACAGATGGAAAATGTGTTGGTATGCATCCAAAAGAACTATCATATATAACCATTCAAGGAAGTAAGGTTCACTTTCTTTAAAAAAATTTTTTTTTTAATTTAATGGACTACAAATTACATTGCTATTCATTTCCTAAACATTCTGGGTGTCCTTAAGAATTCTTTAGTCTGGATGTATTCAAAAGGACAACTTTAGAAAAGTAGGTTCAATGATTGTATTAAATATGTGACTTCATTGACAGTATGTTGTTGAACCTAGATATGATATATTTGGAAGTGCAGGTAACTACAGAATGATGGTCATTTTGAAAAGATTACTTTATGTCCTTAAAGAGGTTATATAACTCTAATAAAGACTCAATAGTTGACTATGCTCTCATTCTTTGCCTATATTATGATAGTCTTGTTTTCCGTGAATAGATAAACAAACATTAGAATCTAAATTTGAGTCTCAGTCTCTCAAATGTTTTATTTACTTAATGCAACTACAATTTGAATTGTTGCCCATTTTAGATACATGACAAGAGATAAATTTCTAAAACCTATAATGGCATATTCCCTAATATAAAATATTCTTTGATTATAAAGGTGGCTTCTGTGCACTGCCATAATGCCATATATAATTGTGCTTTTCATTTTATTATTTCTTAGAGTATGACATTATAATTATCTTCCCCTGTATTTTAACATTATTTTATTTGACTCGTATATCTCCTGTACAACAATAGCAACATTGACAAGTGCACAGAGTTCAACTATTGCCCAAGAGTTGAAAATTAAAATATTTATGACCTTATAAGATAATAAATGCAATAGCATGCCATTTATTGGCTGGCTGTGCATCTGTTCTCACAGTAATTCAGATCTGGAAGGGAATATAATCTTGAGCTGGAAGAGATAACTGCTGTCAGTTGCCAAAGCCATATTTTTCCTTTGATGCATTAATCTGGTCAGTAACAGCACTTTTACCCAGGGGGGCCTATTTAGAGAGGAGAAAATAAATCAACATGTTGAAAATGCTTTGTTGTAAGAATGAGCAGAATCAGAATAGAAATCTGCAGACCTATTTGTTCTTCAAAATGAAATGAAAAGACCAATTATTTAAATGGGAACTAGTCTTACAAGCATTTAAAGGGTAAAGTAACTTTTGAAATTAGAAACCATTTTAAAACAGTAGAATTGATGATTCATAGACTAATTATACATATTTTTGAAAATGGTGAGAGAAGACTTATGGTTTTTTAATTAAATGAAGTAATTGGCTTTTATCAAGTCTAGTTAAAATGCATCTCCCACAGCTGTTCAAGTGTCATATTTGGCTGAATAATGACAAACTTCATAGTATTTTGCTGTCTTAAAATTGATTATATATAGCAGGTAGGGAATAGACACATAGTGTGTGAGAATAATAAGTTGATACACACATAGACATTTAACTTCTGTTTTCCATGTTTGCAAAAGAATACTATGATTTAAAAAAATCAAGAAAGCTTTCTCCTACTGGCTCTAAAACTTCACTAATTTTATCAGTCAGAGTTCAATCACAGAAGCAGAACTACTGTAATACATTCAGACAAGGAGTTACTGGGATTGGACCTTACAAAATTTAGGAAGCTAGTTAAACAGCCTTTGGGAAGTGGTTTATTCTGTCTGGTGCTGTAGCCTGAATTCAGCTGGACGGGCAATAAGGAAGGGAAGATGGACATCCGATGGAGACAGAAAGACTAAGAAAATTTCAAGGGTAAGTGAAATCCATGTGGACAGATTGAAACTTGCACATAAGTGATAACATGTGTAAACTGCCTAGTGCCCGATAACCTGCTTTAATCTCAAGAGTGGTTAAAAAAAAAAAAAATACAACTGCTCTTTCACTACTCTCTTCCGGTTTTCACAAAGAAATCTGGCTAAAACTAACTCAGAATCATAAAGGAAAGAATTTCTGGGAAATGTACTTCTACTTTTGGCTAAGTTGACACAACACAATACCACTACAATTTACCCCTTGTCAACTTAACATTTCTATACATCTTTATTAATCATACTTATCATAATTTCTAAATAAAACAATAGCAAAATTGTTTCCATATAACATAGTGCAACTGTCTTCTGTACAACCTTCTCCTCAAAATAAGATACAAAACCCCTTTATCTATCTTTAAGTGATTATTTCTCTTCTAGATAGTCACATTTTCTCTTTTTGGTATCTTGTAAATCAAATAAGTGACTATTATGCATACTTCTTATATTAGGTGGAGATGGTGATGGACAGGGAGGCCTGGCATGCTGTGATTCATGGGGTCCCAAAGAGCCGGATATGACTGAGCAACTGAACTGAACTGAACGGAACAGAAAAAGGTTTTAAAAGCTAATGTATACACAAGTATATACATACATATCAAAGTGAGAAAAGCTATCCACAACTATTAACACATCTCAGGCTTGCCGTTGGTCACGTGATCACAATCAATATCTATAGCAACATTGTTCTACCACCTCTGCCTTCAGCAAAAAACCTTGGCTAGTTATGCTTTTAGTTGAGGTCATGAGACTTCCTCCTGTGTTAAATAATTTGCATTTTTTTTCCAGTGACTTTAATCACTGGGTAGGGAATACAAAGAAGCATTTCTGAGGACTTTCTGCAGTTTTTACCCCATTGTGTCTTAACACAATTTATTTTTTCTAATAGAGATTAATTACCTCAGCCAGAACACCAATACTCTTCTACCTATTGATTCACCAATATTAGGAACCCAAAGAAACCAAGTGCTGGTTTAAACTGTGAGTTTAATGAAACTACTGATGTAGATCTTAGTTAAAATATTTCTTCCTTGGGAACCAAGGCAAGCAGAGCCCACAAGTTTTGAAATCGGGAGCAATAATGATGTCAGTGTATCTCTCATAGTAATAGTGGAAAAGTCACTTCTCTTTCTTCATTTCCTGAATCATGAGTTCTGATTATGAAGGAAATAAAACCATATGTTGGTTGCTCATATAGACCATATATCACATCCTGGAAGACATTACCCCAGCCCCAAAAGATTTAAGCATCCAGTTGGCATTTCAGAAGGCCATAGCGCCAATATATCAGGCCAGTTGCTCCAGAGTGATGGGGATCACAAGAACAATTAATTTCTTGAGCATCTCTCCACTTTATGTGCTATAAAACAGATTTCTTGGTACAGAAGCTATGTTGTATTGAATTTCATGATGGGGAATGAAACAGTAATATCACAGATCATGGGTTTGGCAGAAACAGTGCTGGGCAGGAAGATGAATCCATATCTAGAGGAAGTATCTATTTCTTTGAGAACAAAGTCCTGCTCCTCCCTTGATGGAAATATGCAGGTGAGCGTCCTGGAGAAAGGCTGCTGAAAAGTGGTTTTTCTTTGTCCTGTTTTGTTTTGTAGACAAACTTCATAGACAACACACTGCCCTCATTCCTCATGCAAAGCCATTTGCATTAAAATTAGCTTCCAGTGTATTGTGTACTTATCTGCTGTAGGCATTTAATGCTTTTATAAACTCCTGATTGCTTTTGTTTATGACATCTCAGTTGTGAACCATGGAAATGATTATGACAGCAGATGCAATGAGGGGAAAAGCTGTAGAAAACATATTTTCATTTCCATACATTTAGCAGCACATTTTTAATATTTAAATATTTAGGTAAGCATTATCATTTGCCTAAAATAAATATCTATCCATTCTAGGTTTAATTTGAGAGTCTGAAATCCTGAGACCCTTGCTCCATTTAGACAGCCCAAATCTTATGTCTTACCTATTACAAGCTAAAATTGTGTGAACTAATTTTATATGTTGAAGTCCTAATTCTCAGTACCTCAGAATATAACTCTATTGAAACATAAGGTCTCTAAAGAGGCAATTGATTAAAATGAAGTCTTTAGGGTGAGTCCTAACCCAATATAACTGATGTCCTTAGAAGAAAAGAAATTTGGATATATAAAAAGAGATACAAAAGATGCACACACAAAAGTACAAAAAGGTGAAGACAGTAGACAGTCAGGAGCCAGCCATCTGCAAGCCAAGAATAGAGGCCTTCAGTTCAGTCCAGTTCAGTCGCTCAGTCGTGTCCGACTCTTTGCGACCCCATGAATTGCAGCACGCCAGGCCTCCCTGTCCATCACCAACTCCCGGAGTTCACTCAGACTCACGTCCATCGAGTAGGTGAGGCCATCCAGCCATCTCATCCTTTGTCGTCCCCTTCTTCTCCTGGCCCTAATCCCTCCCAGCATCAGAGTATTTTCCAATGAATCAGCTCTTCACATGAGGTGGCCAAAGTACTGGAGTTTCAGTTTTAGCATCATTCCTTCCAAAGAAATCCCAGGGCTGATCTCCTTCAGAATGAACTGGCTGGATCTCCTTGCAGTCCAAGGGACTCTCAAGAGTCTTCTCCAACACCACAGTTCAAAAGCATCAATTCTTCGGCACTCAGCTTTCTTCACAGTTCAGTTCTCACATCCATACATGACCAATGGAAAAACCATAGCCTTAACTAGACAGACCTTTGTTGGCAAATGAAGAATTCAACTTTCATTTGTTCAGCAAATGGCCTTCCAGTCATTTATTCATTCAGCAAGCATTTATTAAAAGCTTGCTTACTGTATGCCAGTTACTAGAACTAGAAATATAAAGTGTGGTCATTCCTTCAAGGATCAGTTCAGTTCAGTTCAGTCGCTCAGTCGTGTCTGACTCTTTGTGATCCCATGGACTGCAGTACACCAGGCCTCCCTGTTCAACACCAACTCCTGGAGTTTACACAACCCACTCCGGTACTCTTGCCTGGAAAATCCCATGGATGGAGGAGCCTGGTGGGCTGCAGTCCATGGGGTCGCAAAGAGTCGGACATGACTGGGCGATTGCACTTTCACTTTTCACTTTCATGCATTGGAGAAGCAAATGGAAACCCACTCCAGTGTTCTTGCCTGGAGAATCTCAGGGACAGTGGACCCTGGTGGGCTGCCGTCTCTGGGGTCGCACAGGGTCAGACATGACTGAAGCAACTTGGCAGCAGCAGCAGCATGTCCATTGAGTTGGTAATGCCATTCAACCATCTCATCCTCTGTCGTCCCTTTCTCCTCTCACCCTCAGTCTTTCCTAGCATCAGGGTCTTTTCAAATGAGCCAGTTCTTTGAATCAAGTGGCCAAAGTATTGGAGTTTCAGCCTCAACATAAGCCCTTCCAATGACTATTCAGAACTGACTTCCTTTAGGATGGACTAGCTGGATCTCTTTGCAGTCCAAGGGACTCTCAAGAGTCTTCTCCAATACCACAGTTCAAAGGCATTAATTATTTGGTGCTCAGCTTTCTTTATAGTCCAACTCATACATGACTACTATGGAAAAACCATAGCTTTGACTAGACAGACCTCTGTTGGCAAAGTAATGTCTCTGCTTTGTAATAAGCTGTCTAGGTTGGTCAAACTTTCCTTCCAAGGACTAAATGTCTTTTAATTTCATGGCTGCAGTTACCATCTGCCATGATTTTGGAGCCCCCAAAATAAAGTCTGTCACTATTTCCATTGTTTCCCCATCTATTTGCCATGAAGTGATGGGACCAGATGCCATGATCTTCGTTTTCTGAATGTCAAGCTTTAAGCCAACTTTTTCACTTTTCTCTTTCACTTTCATCAAGAAACTCTTTAGTTCTTCATTTTCTGTCATAAGGATGGTGTCATCTGCATATCTGAGGTTATTGATATTTCTCCTGGCAATCTTGATTCTAGCTTGTACTTCATCCAATCCAGCATTTCTCATGATGTACTCTGCATGTAAGTTAAATAATAATAATCCTCCTTCAAGGATACATATTTTATTTTTTTAAAAGATAATTTGGTGGTGGGATAAATTGGGAGACTGGGATTGATATACATACACTACTAATACTATGTATAAAATAGATCATTAATGAGAACCTACTATATAGCTGAGGGAACTCCACTCAGTGCTCTGTGATGATCTAAATGGGAAGGAAATCCAAAAAAGAGGAAATTTATATATACCTATAGTTGATTCACTTTGCTGTATAGTAGAAATTAACATGTTGTAAAATAACTACATTCAATAAAAATTAATTTTAAAAATAATTCACCGAGATATAAGAAAAAGATAATTTGTTGAATTTGCATACATTAATGAACAGATCTATTAAAGCTATTTCAAGGCAAAGCCCTAAATATAGTGATAACATCTTAATTATTCCACAAATTGAAAATAAAAGACCGTTGAATTCACCTGAAAACTCCAATGTCAAACTGAATTTTACTAACCATCTTTGCCAAAAAGAGAGGATCCAAATTTTGGAGAGCAGTGATTGGTGGTGGAGGACAACTGTTATAGTTTTCCTCTCGATGTGGGCTGTCCAACCAGACATGTAGCCCTGTCCAACAATAACATCTCATTATTTTACTGAAAATCACAGTAGGCATTGCTTAATACAGGACAATATGCCATCTGACTACATCAAAAAGATGCCATTGAAAATAATTTCTAGACAACATACCCTCTTCAGATCTTGTGATTCCAACTTCAAAGTGTCTTCTTAATTAACTTTGTTCCTCTTTCACAAAAACATCACTTGTAATCAGCCTTTCTAATTCCACATTTTAGAGATAAAATTTCATCATCATACCACCAACTAGTTCTCTCTTCAAATACTGTCTTGATCATCTCATTTCCTGCCTTAAATCTTTCGAGGTCTCCTCTTGGTCCACAGGACACCAAAATACTTTTTGGCAAAGTAGAAAAGCCCTTCACAGTCAAGAGTCCTATTTTCCCTTTTAAGCCTCTCCTCTTCAGCATTCTTGCTCCATACACATTGGATAAGTCACTGTTGCCAAGACACATACTCTCTCTTGTGTTCTTTCACCCATGCATACACTACCCCCATCCCTGGAACCCCACAGCCCTACTTTGTCTGCCTTGTACTCATCCTTACTTCCTTCTGCAAACATTGATTAAACACCACATTCTAATTACTGCCCCAGCAATGAAGAATAAACAGATGATTAAAGCGTGTTCCGTTTATTCTAAGGTAGTCCTGGGGAAAATATGCATGTAAATAAATGTCACAATTTCACAGAAAAAGTTATACTATAGAAAATGTGATAAAATGATATATGAGAAGAGGAAGAACAATGAAAAGTCCAAAGTAAGTGAGTTTGGATCTAAAATATAAAACAACATAAGAGGCACAAGTGTGAGGAAAAGAAGAGATTGAAAAGGGCACTCTAGGCCAAGGCAGCAGAATACACAACAGCTCAGAGAGAAGAGCAGGAAGTGGATAATTTGCCATAATTGTCCAGGAGATTGAATGTGCAGAAACAGAAACAGAAGGAAAGGTCCACAGATTCAGTTCTGTGATAAGTGTGCCAAGTTGCCGTTGTTGCTGTTAATTCCTTAGTCATGCGCAACTCTTTTGTGACCCCATGGACTGTAGCCCACCAGGTTTCTCTCTCCCAGGAATTCTCTAGGGAAGAATACTGGACTGGGTTGCCGTTTCCTTCTCTAGGGGATTTTCCCAGCCCAGGGACTGAATTCGCATCTCCTGCATTGCAGGCAGATTCTTTACCACTGAACCACCAGGAAAGCCCAAATGTGTCAAGTGAAGTGAAAGTCGCTCAGTCAAATACAACTCTTTGTGACCCTCCAGAATTGCGAATTCTCCAGACCAGAATATTGGAGTGGGTAGCCTTTCCCTTCTCCAGGGGATATTCCCCACCCAGGGACTGAACCCAGGTCTCCTGCATTGCAAGGGATTCTTTATCAGCTGAGTAACAAGGGAAGCTGAAGAACACTGAAATGGATAGTCTATTCCTTCTCCAATGGATCTTCCTGACCCAGGAATTGAACTGGGGTCTTCTGATTGTAGGTGGATTCTTTACCAACTGAACTATCAGGAAAGCCGGGGCGATCTACCTTCAAAACCACATTTTTGTGAACACTTCATTAATATAAGATTACTCATTAGCCCACAGTGTTTTTAGATACAGTGTGTGAGTGAAAAACTATATGTCAGAGTCTTCCCATCTCAAATTAGATACCAAGAAATTTGTTCTTTTCAAATCAACTACTAATTTAAACTGCTATTAACAACATGGCTGTATGTATATAAATGAGTATGTACTTTTAATAGAGCTTTATTTCTAATTATAGATTGTTTTAAAATATTCTCCAAATATAAGTCCAAAAGCTTGGGAAAATATCTGGTACATAAATATTTTGTTACTATTTTATCACATCTTTAATTATTTTCTGTCTAATCACACTTACTTGCATGTGCTTCAAAATTAGAGGAAATGTAAATATTGTATAATGGCTCATCTTAACTTCTATGTATAAACTATTTATTCCCCAAAAGGGCTTACTTTTAAGACAATGTTATAAAGACAGACAAGCAAGTAGTTTCATTCGTTAATGAATCAAGGCAAATTGGAAGTGGTCAAATAAGAGATGGCAAGAGTGAATGCCAACATTCTAGGATTCAGTGAGCTAAAATGGACTGCTGCTGCACTGCTGCTAAGTCACTTCACTCGTGTCTGACTCTGTGCGACCCCATAGACAGTGACCCACCAGGCTTCCCTGTCCCTGGGATTCTCCAGGCGAGAACACTGGAGTGGGTTGCCATTTGCTTCTTCAATGCATGAAAGTAAAAAATGAAAGTGAAGTTGCTCAGTCCTGACTGACTCCTAGCGACCCCATGGACTGCAGCCTACCAGGCTCCTCTGTCCATGGAATTTTCCAGGCAAAATGGACTGGAATGAGTAAATTTAACTCAGATAGCCATTATATCTACTACTGCGGGCAGGAATCCCTCAGAAGAAATGGAGTAGCCATCATGGTCAACAAAAAAGTCTGAAATGCAGTACTTGGATGCAATCTAAAAACGACAGAATGATCTCTGTTCGTCTCCAAGGCAAACCATTCAATATCAAAGTTATCCAAGTCTATGCCCCAACCAGTAACTCTGAAGAAGCTGAAGTTGAGTGGTTTTATGAAAATCTACAAGATCTTTTAGAACTAACACCCAAAAAAGTTGTCCTTTTCATTATAGGGGACTGGAATGCAAAAGTAGGAACTCATCTGGAGTAACAGGCAAATTTGGCCTTGGAATGTGCAATGAAGCAGGGCAAAGACTAATAGAGTTTTGCCAAGAAAATGTACTGATCATAGCAAACACCCTCCTCCAACAACACAAGAGAAGACTCTACACATGGACATCACCAGATGGTCAACATCAAAATCAAATTGATTACATCCTTTGCAGCCAAAGATGGAGAAGCACTATACAGTCAGCAAAAACAAGACAGGGAGCTGACTGTGGCTCAATTCATGAACTCCTTATTTCCAAATTCAGACTCAAATTGAAGAAAGGAGAGAAAACAGTTAGACCATTCAGGTATGACCTAAATCAAATCCCTTATGATTATACAGTGGAAGTGAGAAATAGATTTAAGGGCCTAGATCCGATAGACAGAGTGCCTGATGAACTATGAAATGAGGTTTGTGACACTGTACAGGAGACAGGGATCAAGACCATCTCCATGGAAAAGAAATGCAAAAAGCAAAATGTCTGTCTGGGGAGACCTTACAAATAGCTGTGAAAAGAAGAGAGGAGAAAAGCAAAGGAGAAAAGGAAAGATATAAGCATCTGAATGCAAAGTTCCAAAGAATAGCAAGAAGAGAAAAGAAAGCCTTCTTCAGCAATCAATGCAAAAAAAAATCGAGGACAACAACAGAATTGGAAAGACTTGAGATCTCTTCAAGAAAATTAGAGATACAAAAGAAACATTTCATGCAAAGATGGGCTTGATAAAGGACAGAAATGGTCTGCACCTAACAGAAGCAAAAGACATTAAGAAAAGGTGGCAAGAATACATGGAAGAACTGTACAAAAAAGATCATCATGACCCAGATAATCATGATGGTGTGATCCACTAATCTAGAGCCAGACATCCTGAAATGTGAATTCAAGTGGGCCTTGGAAAGCATCTCTACGAACAAAGCTAGTGGAGGTGATGGAATTCCAGTGGAACTGTTTCGAATCCTGAAAGATGATGTTGTGAAAGTGCTACACTCAATATGCCAGCAAATTTGGAAAACTCAGCAGTGGCCACAGGACTGGAAAAGGACAGTTTTCATTCCAGTTCCAAAGAAAGGCAATGCCAAAGAATGCTCAAACTACCGCACAATTGCACTCATCTCACATGCTAGTAAAGTAATGCTCAAAATTCTCCAAGCCAGGCTTCAGCAATACGTGAACCATGAAATTCCTGATGTTCAAGCTGGTTTTAGAAAAGGCAGAGGAACCAGAGATCAAATTGCCGACATCTGCTGGGTCATGGAAAAAGCAAGAGAGTTCCAGAAAAACATTTCTGCTTTATTGACTATGTCAAAGCCTTTGACTGTGTGGATCACAATAAACTGTGAACAATTCTGAAAGAGATGGGAATACCAGACTACCTGACCTGCCCCTTGAGAAATCTGTACGCAGGTCAGGAAGCAGCAGTTAGAACTGGACATGGAACAACAGACTGGTTCCAAATAGGAAAAGGAGTATGTCAAAGCTGTATATTGTCACCCCGCTTTAACTTATATGCAGAGTACATCATGAGAAATGTTGGGCTAGAATAAGCAAAAGCTGGAATCAAGATTGCCGGGAGAAATATCAATAACCTCAGCTATGCAGATGACACCATCCTTATGGCAGAAAGTGAGGAGAAACTAAAAAGCCTCTTGATGAAAGTGAAAGAGGAGAGTGAAAAAGTTGACTTAAAGCTCAACATTCAGAAAACGAAGATCATAGTATCCGGTTCCATCACTTCATGGGAAATAGATGGGGAAACAGTGGAAACAGTTCAGACTTTATTTTGGGGGGCTCCAAAATCATTGCAGATGGTGACTGCAGCCATGAAATTAAAAGACACTTACTCCTTGGAAGAAAAGTTATGACCAACCTAGATAGTATATTGAAAAGCAGAGACATTACTTTGCCGGCTAAGGTCCGTCTAGTCAAGGCTATGGTTTTTCCAGTGGTCATGTATGGATGTGAGAGTTGGACTGTGAAGAAGGCTGAGCACCGAAGAATTGATGCTTTTGAACTGTGTGTTGGAGAAGACTCTTGAGAGTCCCTTGGACTGCAAGGAGATCCAGTCAGTCCATTCTGAAGGAGATCAACCCTGGTACTTCTTTGGAAGTAATAATGCTAAAGCTGAAG